>CM069456.1:11989920-12294757 GCA_035610835.1 Ophiura sarsii | reverse complement strand
AACTAAAATGGTATGATCGGAAATGTTCGGAAAAATATCAGAGTTTTTTAATTTTTAATTTGAGATCCATATATTTTTTATACCTACCCCTATCATTATTTACTTTACATATTTGAATTAATCATGAAATTACCCATTAGATGATATATTATTGTCAAAGTTACTACGTCGGTATGATAATTATACCGGCTAGTGAATATCTCCAATTTTTATTTTATATATTTTTAGAATTTTGAGAAATATTTGTTTAAGGATGAACCCTTCACTGATATAAACTGCATTTCTGAATTCCTCTAGTTACAAGCTTTCCAAAAATTGAAAACCTTTTCTGTTATAGTCATTTTTTATAAATCCGGTAAATTGAGGCTGATTATTCATATTGACTGTGTAGCGAATAGAAAGAAAGCTGATGATCAATGGTCTTATCCATAATTAATTAGTTGTTACAAATAGTTGACAAGTCTGTTAAACCACATACTTAAAGACTACTAAATATCCTTTAAAATGGGACCAGAATGGTGTTTGTAACATTAGGGGATGACTAGTTATTGTGAAAAGAACAAAGATTATCGCCATTATTGGATTATCCCCATTGAGTTTGTACAGGCGGCACCCCTTCCAGCGGCACCCCTTCCAGCACCACCCCTGGTCTCCAAACATCAAACAGCTGTATCTCCCCTTCTGTATTAGCTATACCAATGCCATTTTGCAAACAGATAGCTTGTTATTAGGGCTTTAAAATGATACGTTGAGATAGCTTTTGTGGTTTTACAAATATTTAAGGAATATGACAGCATGAACCTAAAAAGTGTAACAGCACCACCCTATTGAGAGGCGAGTTCATGACGCGTGACCAAATATAATGTTAGGGCTGTGTCTTGGCTATCACATAGTAAAGTTACAGCGATATCGACAATAGATTCGCTGAGATATTGCAGATACAAGTTAACGACTAAACCCAATTAACATCGTCCATCATGTATACGTGATTGTCCTTAAATAACTGGAATCGAACTCCTCATTCTGAGAAGTAAATGTCATGTTAAAGATATATCTTGGCTATTTCATTATCAAAATCGGGCAATAAATTAGCTGATAATTAATGACGCAGATTGAACATCAAAATTAGAACAGTTTATATGCAAATCCTCACTTCTCTTTTTTATTGTAATAAATAAAGCATTCCATTTGATTGCACATTATTCAAAAAATAAACAAATGGAGTAGTCCAGTGAGGGTCAGGCCGTTTGGTGAACCCACTTTTCTGAACTCACCTGATCCCACTATTTTTTGAGCAAATACAATTATGATACTCGAATATTAAGGCAAACTAGCAAGTAAAAGCCTGTTTTTAATTCATTTTATGCCCCACATTGTTCGTGCATATCGTTTTGTCATTGTAGAAATGCAATAGCTAGTCTCCGTCTCGCTTCAGTTCGTGTTACGCAAGACACTCACGTGAAACCGTACATATTAACGAAACCATAATTATCATGCACATAGAGATAACAGCCAACAGGGAGGTCACGCTGCATGTCAGATTTTATTGTACGCAAGAGAACAATGGAGTCTCAGTAACTGCAATATTTGCTAGATATAGCTTCGAAAAATGTTCTATTTTGGGTCATCTCAAAAATTGAGAAACGTGTTAAAAATCATGTAGAATTTTAGAGGAGGGTCAATAACATCTGCCGAACGGTAAAATGTATAGTATTAAACACGTTTTGTGACCAAATTTATGTCGTAAAATGTTGGAAAGTTCACGTTTTGAAAATCTGTGGTCTTCGAAATTACAGGAATCCCAACTCATTCTGAACCTCACCAAATCATGAAATGAACCCTCGTCTACAAAAAAAGTCCATGTACGTATTGCTCTATCTGCTTGGAGATAGCGAAGACCATGGAAACTTACAGCTTCATACCACGGAATGAAATCCGCCGTAGACATTACATGGCGAAAATCGTACAGATTTGCACTGCAGTTCTCTGTGTAGGGAGTGTTGACAATAGCATGGTCGTTTGACTATTGTGTTTGTGCATGTTTGTGACGACTGACCCCGTTTAACAATCTTCATAGCTTTCATATAGGGCGTGACCTAACTATTGACTGTAAATTTTTAACAACCCGTGTAATCGAAGACTTTGCCTCGTGGGTCATTTGCAGAGGGTGATGCACACGGATTTAGTACGTAATCGTAATAGATTTTAGGGATTGTAATCACACACATTATCGCTTACAATAAATAGATGGAATAATAGATGAATTAATTAATTTGGTCTGTTACTTTCATGATTAGATCGGATATGTGCCTTGTCGCTATTGTTATTATATTATTATTATGATCGAGACATCGGCTACGACTAGTCCGTCGAGAAGGACACTCAAGAAGTGAGCGTTGTCACATGATCGCCAAAACGGTGGTCATGTGACTGAATCTGAAAAAAAGTATCTAATTTCATTCGTAACGTAACACTGTAATTAGTATTAGGTAATAGGTATTTGTAAGTAGGCCTTTGCCATAAGGTATTTGTAACTTATATGCCATAAGGTATTTGCACGTGTTAAGAACCCGCTAATACTACATTATTTTGATATATAATAAAGAAACGCTTAATTTCATGTAACCCGCATATTTACAATAATTCTCTACCTTATTGTCGTGTTTAGTGTTGTGTTCAGTTCTCAAATGAATTCAATTAGTTGGGTTAACATTGTATGTCTGTTAACACTTTGATTGATTTGGGAACATTTGATAACTTTTGATTCACATAGTATCTACAACATAGTCTTCATTCAGCAATGTATTTGCCTTCATTGGTTGCGATCTTTGCAATCATATGCATATCAACTCATATACATTCAATTCAAAGTCAAGCACCTCCCCCTGTACCGGCTCGTTACAGCAAATGGGGGTTAGGTCCATGTCCAAATGTTACCGGAATGGAAGGTTTTGACATGACAAAAGCGTACGGTGATTGGTATGTTGTAGCTCACTATGCTGAGAGCCCGATGTTTGGTCGTCACTGTACCAAGGCGCGTTTTACTGACGCAAATCCCGGAGGCGACATTTGCCGAGTCAATGTGAATCGAAATAGTACTGAATACGACGATGGAGAAGTCGTTGAAGCCTACTTCGAACTTCTTTTTCCGGAGGAAAATGATCAAAGTCGTTGGGTCGATACATTCCGTAAGTAAACCATTAGTTTTTATTTCTATCATACAAACCTTCTGATTTACATGCAGTGTAAGAATATCGCTAGATACCTTTGTTCAGAATAGTCAGAATAGTCAACTACTGTCTTGTATTTTCTTGTATATATTTGCTTAGTTCCTTTCTTCGTCTGCGATCTGACTAGTTGTTCAACTCGCCACGCCACTTGTTACATCAAATCTGCAAATTTGTAAAACAAATGTGATGAGTCGCTTTAAAATGTAATGAATCGTTTTAATATTTCTAAATCTATGAACTGTCACGTCACTGGTTAAAATAGTCTTTTTGAAAAACATTACATAAATTGCCCGCTTAGGAGCGCTATTAATTCGGTCTGGTAAACCTATTGTTATCAATACTATGAGAGGATTGCCCAGTGGTCAGAAGTCACAAACTGGTCAAAAAAAAAAGTTTCACTTCTAATAATGTTGAGAAATGCACCAATTCTGATTAAACGGGACAAAACTTAAGTTTTACATACTTAATGACCCACAAACTATATATTGTTGGAAAGCTTAAGATTCAAGGTTTTTTATTTTTGCAAAAAAGAATCAAATTATACAGGGTGTGTAGTCAACTACTGTCTTGTATTTTCTTGTATATATTTGCTTAGTTCCTTTCTTCGTCTGCGATCTGACTAGTTGTTCAACTCGCCACGCCACTTGTTACATCAAATCTGCAAATTTGTAAAACAAATGTGATGAGTCGCTTTAAAATGTAATGAATCGTTTTAATATTTCTAAATCTATGAACTGTCACGTCACTGGTTAAAATAGTCTTTTTGAAAAACATTACATAAATTGCCCGCTTAGGAGCGCTATTAATTCGGTCTGGTAAACCTATTGTTATCAATACTATGAGAGGATTGCCCAGTGGTCAGAAGTCACAAACTGGTCAAAAAAAAAAGTTTCACTTCTAATAATGTTGAGAAATGCACCAATTCTGATTAAACGGGACAAAACTTAAGTTTTACATACTTAATGACCCACAAACTATATATTGTTGGAAAGCTTAAGATTCAAGGTTTTTTATTTTTGCAAAAAAGAATCAAATTATACAGGGTGTGTACAATTTTTACAGGGTGGAACATACAAAATTTGATCGTTTTTGCTCCTCACAAAATAGTTTGATAGTTTGTACAATTAGGGTTTAGCTGAAAATAGTCACCAAAATCAGAACAACCGCAGAAGGTGCTACCAAATTTGCTAAGAATCATTTGCCCAAAATGTACACAGGAAAAGTGTCTAAAATTATGATGAAATAATGCATAAAATGAATGTTTGTATATAATATTCTATGAAATTTAGTTAGCATGGACCATTTAATTTAAAAGAAAATGGTTATCAAAACGAACTACATGGATATCGTTAAAGTTCCTTTTATTTTGAATACAGGGTGGTCCAAAATAGGTCTAAATAGCAAATTTTTCATGAATCTATGAACAATTCTGTGAAGAAACACTTCTGGCTTTTTTAGTTAAATGTTTTACTACCCAGGGTAGAAAAGGACTGAAGAGTCACACAAATGAAATAGAGAGACTGCGATTTGGCCATTGTATAATCAATAAAATGAATAAGCAGGCACATGTTATTAACACATATGAGAAGTTTGAAAACTTTCCTATGTATACTTTTAAAACGGCATCAATTTCAAAAGTTCTAGTTTTCCGCTATTTTGTGTACAAACCTATGGGCGCCTCATCCACCGCCTCCTCATCCACCGCTCCCACCCTTGACTCACTCGACGTTTAGATTGATAACTTCACTGTTGCTAAACATGTGGCTTTAATTCTTTTTTTATTCGGTAGCTGGATAAATTGTCTTTAATATGATACCAAAAATGTTATGTTTTTTTGACAACTTCTATTTAAAATAGAGACACGTATCACGATTTTAAGGATTTTTGAAACGATCCCACCTTGTTTGATATACCTATTAGTGACCTGTGACCCAGTGCATATATTTAAATTCGGGGCGTGTACGAGCGGTACTACTTGCTAACTGCATGGGTGAGTTTCCATTATGATGCAAATTACACCCACGCTCATGCGTTTAAACTACTCAATGGGCGTTGCAATACAGCCGGTTGATTGCACACGAGAATTATGTCATATAGCAACCAACTTTGATGGAAGGCGAATATTTAAATTTGGTGACGGTTTTTAGGGCACCAATTTATAGCGCTGCTAAGCGGGCCTTGTAGCCTAATGACTCCTCCAAAAGGCTTTTTTTCGTGTTTTTTCAATCGCCTAGTTATTGGATGTCTCGAGATATGTTCATATCGTGTTCACACCCCGGAGTTCACACCATTGGAAAGATACTAAATTTGCAGCAGTCACTTGTTTCAGTGCTAGCCAATTGAATAACAAAATCCGGATGTCTCAATGTGTTGAATGCGCCAAAATCATCACTATTCTGTAACGAGTGTTTCTTTTGTGCGCAAAATAGTGATGAATTTGGAGATGGCACATTTAGAACAAGACCTCTCTAAATTCTCAAGCAACTTACTAGGCCATGCCATGAAACAAAATAATGCTTCAAATTTAGTGTCAGTGGAAAGAGGAATATCCCAACAATGGGCTGTTAAAAACAATTTGTGAACTTTTTTTGAGGAGTATATGTTGTTCTTGTTTTTGTAGATGGCACTAACGCTTTTATGATCACCACCGACTACGACAAATAATTTACTTGGCAAAACACGAGTGCTTTGAGATTTTTTTTTTTGAGGAGTATATATGTTGTTTTTGTTTTTGTAGATGCCAATAACGCTTTTATGATCACCACTGATTACGACAAATACTTGGCAAAACACGAGTGCTACTCTTATCCGAGAGACAACCCAATAATGTACGAACAGCATAACTACATCAGGTCAAGACGGAAAAATTGGCCGGGACAATTGGAGGATTTTCAGGAAGTCCTGGATGTCTTCGCATCATTTGGAATCGACACCGCTCCGTTCGTGTGGCACAATTGGGACGACTGTAAGGAGTGACCAATGCACTCATACAGGAATGGCGTATTAGACCACTCTCTCAGTTTGGGCATTGGGGCTTTGTAATACAGCAATACAAGAATAACGTTCACATAATTATCAGTGTACATATAAAGTAAAGATTCACAGATTCACACGTCAACATGTTTATGATTAACAAATATTGTTTGTACAATGAAATAAAGTAATGACTAGCTAATCGCACTTAAGGTAGTAATGTCTCCCAGATTTTAAGAGATGTTCCATATGTTCCATATCCAAGCGAGGTCATAATACACTAACGCTTAAAGAACTCTACTGGATGCTGCCCATAATAAGGGAAATGGTTCAATGTAACTAACTCTTTTTGTCTTTAATGCATGAACAATACTGCACCTGGTTATTTATCATATCTACTCACGCCGTGTGTTCCTCAAAGAACTCCTCGTTCTGTTCATGACATATCCATCTGTGACATGACGTCCTTGAATGTTCCTAGAACAAACAAGGTATTGGGTCCCAAAAATTCTTCAGTGTAGATGGTCCACAGTCATGGAACAATCTCCCTCGTTCTATAAGCAGAAAAGGGAAACTGACAAAATCCCTCAGCTTCGTTGTGATCTTAAGAATCACCTTTTCACTGTTAATTTGTGTTCTGTGTCACATGCGCTATGATCTAGATGAAACAGCGCCTTACACACATTGATTATTATTTTATGCTACGCTATTACTCACCTAACTAAAACAGTTCCTGTCCCGATTTTATTTTACCATTTTATTCAAATCCTTTAATAGCCCATATTAAAATCGAAAATCTATATTATACGGGGAACTTAACTCCTCATAATGTGACACCCCATTCATAGACTGGTATTTTGTAGTTATTATCCTTGATTCAACAAGACATGATAAAAATGAATTGCAGTAGGCCCTAAATACAATTAAATGGCAGTGCTTTGTTATGTACACTGTTCACTATTGCAAGTAGCCAGGCACGTGTGGATAAATGCGTCATTGGGAATTGTACACAGGCATAATTGCCACTACAACTACGTGAAGCTTTGTGCTGGAGCTTAATTAGCAATGAAATACCATAGATAATTTGACTTTGCAGCAATTGTCACCAGGTCTTGCTAAATTCAGAATTGTGTACCTAAGTTTAACGAATGAGGTGTCAAATGATGCGATAGAAATGTAATCTAAATAAAGAAATATAAACTAAGTATAGTTTAGTAACCCGCACAATCACTGTTATACGGCACCATATTGTTGTTTTAAAATATATCGAAAAACTTAACCAGCAGTTCTTAATGTAGTTCAGCTAGTTGGATCAGCTTCGTAGGCAGCAGACAGTTTGGCGCATTTGATCATTAAATTTGATTCACACAAATATATATAACTTAGCAATGCATTTGCCTTCGTTGGTTATGATGTTCGTAATTATATGCATATCGGCTCATATGCACTCAATCCACAGTCAAGCGACTCCCGTTCGTTACAGCAAATGGGGGTTAGGGCCATGTCCAAACGTTTCAGCTATGAAGGAGTTCGACATTACGAAAGTGTATGGTGATTGGTACGTTGTAGCTCACTATCTTGAAGGCCCGATGCTTGATCGTCACTGCACCAAGGTGCGATACAGTGACGCAAATCCCGGGGCAGATATCTGTCGAGTTCAGCTTGATCGCAACAGTACTGAATATGATGATGGGGAACTCCGAGAATTCAGCTTCCAATATCTGCTTCCCGATGCAAATTATCATGGCAATTGGATCGAAACATCCCGTAAGTAAACTGTCAGGACCGAATACTCCAACGAGAAAGATCAGATTAAGCTTTCAACCTCGTCCTGAAGGATACTATTAGGTCAACACACAAAGGTATACCATCCATTGTATTAAAGTTATCGATCGTTAAAACCAAGCACTTTTGGTGACAGATACGAATTAAAAAGGGGAACTTTCGGTGACAGATCCCAGAAAATGGTGGTATTTCGGTAACAAGCAGTAAATATTAAGTAAATACCATGGTAACCAAGCATCTGTTTCATACCAAAATACCAGGGAAATGGTGTATGTATTTTCCATAATTCAAACCAAAAAACATATCTAAACACCGCAGTCTAAAAATAGTACAGGAAATCAATAAAGTTGATTTGTGTGCATGGAGGGGAGGGGGGGGGGGGGGGGGGGAGAATACCGTCTGAAGAACAATCTAGGTATATATGACCTTAGTCAAACAAGATAAGCTAGTCAAACAACATAAGCTGCGGGTATACTATTGAAATAAACTGCATAAGTACATGTAATTTAATTTACAAAGACTACAAACAGGGCAGCCTCCACTTATGTCTAGAAAGACCTAAATGTGTATTTTTTTTGCAATAACATGCTAATAGGGTGGCTTCGCCCCCCCAAAAAAGGCGACGAATATTTTCTCCAGCAAATATGTGTAAATTGGAAGAAAAGACCATGCTTATTACAAAATCTGACCCCTTTGTGAGCAAATGATGTTTATTTTCACGTGCTTATACCGTACACTATTCGTAAATACCAAAGTCTTTCGGGAAAATGTGTCAGCAATATTTAGCGTGCACTTTCGTCAGAGGGTTTTATGGCAAATAGCAATTTGACAGGCCCATGTTACTGATATGAAACATATCTTGAATCTACACCAAAATATCTTGAATCGTTTTTGTAGATGGTAGTAACGCATTCATGATCGCCACAGATTACAACAAATACTTGGCGACACACGGGTGCTATGATTATCCGAGAGACAACCCCGTAATGTACGAGCAGCATAGCTACATCAGTTCTAAAAGCAAATATTGGCCGGGGAAATTGGAGGATTTTCAGGAAGTCCTGGATGTCTTCGCATCATTTGGAATCGACACCACTCCGTTCGTGTGGCACAATTGGGACGACTGTAAGGAGTGACCAATGCACCCATGGTATGGCGTATTTAAACCACTGCCTCGGTTAAGCCCGGGGTTAAGCACTATGGCTTTGTAATTCAACAATGTCTAACAAGTTTGTGTACAACGAAATAAAGGTGGAAAGTGTACTTTAGGTCCCAGATTCTGGACTGTACTAGCATCGTCCGATAATCATTCGATACTGGTACAAAGTCAGTGTTTCAGTATCGGACGATACTGGTACATGTATTAGTATCGTTCAATATTGGAACAAATCACTACTGGTAGCATGTGTACCAGTATCGCCCAATACTGGAACAATAAAATTGTAAAATCGTACCAATATCGAGCGAAACTGGCAACTTATATGTTCCAGTATTGTACGATACTTGTACCAGTATCTGGAACCTAAAGTACACTTTTCCAGATGGTCCGTACCAACGTTCATCAGTACCATGTGCTGGTGACTACTCGGGCAACATGGTCTGCCAGTGACCGCACCACAAAAAGATATCTTTTCAGTGCATTTTGTATGTTTTGGGGTGATTTTGATTGAACACGTTTTCTGTCAACACTGCTCAAATACTTTAAATAATAAATGAGAGCGATAAACCAAAATCGGGGGCTTATTAATCGGAACCATCAGCGTTACCCTATATAAATTGTGTACTTTAATGATATATATTGTGAACTTGAACAAAAATGTCAAGTTCAAAAATTCCAGTCGCTTTCTAAGCGAGAAAACGACGTTTTACGGTAACATCCCTTTAACATGTAAAAGTATAGGGAACCTATGAGAGCACCACACCAAATCTATGCGCAATTCGTGTAATCCTGTAGTAGTTCCGGAAAAGCACGAAGACTAGGCTTGTAAATGTAAGGTTTTCGAGCAATTTGTTTCTCCGGGATGGTATGTTTGTATTTAAATGAACGAGTGGGACCTATCCGTTGCACCTACAATGATAAAATACGATATTTTTAATTTATTGACCTAAATAGTGCCCAGGGCGTAAGCACCTGCCTAAATGGTGAACAGGCATGCCAGAAAACGTTAAAAAGTGAGGGCGCTGTGTGCAGGTCCGTAGCGGAAAATTTAGCTTAATAACCCCTCATGAAACAAGGCTTAAATTAAAGTTGAGATGTTACTGAAAATAGTCATAGGTGACAAGTATGCAATAAATGTAACCGGAGGGTAGAAAAGGTGTCTTGAAATATGGCACTTTTACACGTATTTCAATGAGAAAGATATTTGGTGTGGTGCGCCCATATCATGTATATTTACCGGTGTGAAATCTGTATTGGGAGACATGCTGTAGTTAGCGGTCCACCGAAGGTCACCGGATAATAAAAATAGCTACATGAATTCAAATGATTTACCTGCTGTATATCATGGCCAATTCCATTCAACTAAGTCAACTCGAGTTAGTTTTGTGCTGAATCAAGGCATACGATAGGAATGTCGGCTAGTCACATAGATTAAGTAAAAAATGTGCCCCCTGCCCTCTATCGCCCTTAAAAAATTATTGGAAGTCAAACAACATATTGGATTGACACCAAGGTTATATAACCACTTGCCAACAACATAGCAACCGTAGTCACCAAAGGTTCACCTCTATGTTAATGAGTTGCTCACGGAGGTACTGATTCTGTAAGATTGTGTACATGCTATTTAATATCAGCCAATCGATATGACAATTGGACCTTTGCACGCGCTATTAAATCCTGCTGCTTAGCAGACTAAATATGCGCGCCAAATACAAATACATATGGAGTGCATAGGAATGTACATGCCCTATAGTTTACCGTGAGACTGTGCATAGCTGTACATAGCTGTACATCAACTACCTTTTCACGCCTAAGGTCAACTCAAAAGGTATACCTTGGTGTACATTTTTAACACATTGTTAGGCTGGTAAATACCACAGATTTGATATAAATGAAAAGCTTAAAGCACATTTTATCAGCTATACCACAACTTATTCTGTAATTAAAACTACTCTCTTTGAGAAAGTTAGCCTGAAAGTACGAAGTTTCACTAATTAGCATGTCATCGCTGTCCTCCAGCTCACTGTCTTTCATTGCAAATCTATGTGTATCCACAAATTACGCCAGCCGGTAGCCTGTATCCCACTCTTCAAAGAATTGTGTACTTTTATGGATGAGGTATACTTTATTCATTCATAAAATAGCCACCAATTTTTTTAAAATTTCCCTATAGCGTTACACTCACAGTGCCAGATGTGGCCCTCATCGGCTATTATTACCGCTAATATTTACCGCTTCTCTACCAAAGAGGGCAGTACGTATAAATATAGTAATATAATTAACCTGTAATGCATGTGTAGTAGAATTGATAAAAGCTTCAACATTCAACAATGTTACAAGGAAACCCCTTTGGCATGCACAAGTCACTGCAGGTGACGCGCTGTAATATTGTATCTATTTATACGTATAGGCAGAAACCCATTTGAGAGTAGAGTATAGTACACTAAATCTAGACTTTAGGGGGACTGAGATGTTTATAAACATGCCAATACTGATGGATTGCAGACTTGTAATGTTATATACCTGTCACAGGTTTGATGGGTTTGTGTGGGTGGTCAAAATTGAATTTATTTTGAAACTGACACTTCATGAGGTGATTTAATGTTCCGGTCCTCGTAAAATATATGTTTTTATTTTGTCATCAACACATCATTAATATTGTCTAGAATGTGTAGTTTATAATTTGTTTTGATCAGTTTCTTTCCCTGGAGGTTCTCTATTCACCAATTAGAGAATAAAGGTATTGTTTTTAGACCGTACCCGTGTTATATTGTCTGACATAAATGCGGACGATAGTATTATTTTAAGTAGAACGACGCCGCAGGCGGAGTTGTTCTACGCAAAAAATAATACTATCGAACGCATTTATGTCAGATAATATAACACGGGTACGGTCTAAAAACAATACCCTTATTCTCATTCTTAAACAATCATACTTTAGACATTTATCAAAGAAATAAGTACATTTTATTGTCCACATTTGACAACTTTTACCCCTGCTAGGATCGAATAACCCACAAACATTCCATCCAATCACATGCGATGAGTAAACCATGCGTAAGCGTCGTGGCGCCGGCATAAACGCAGGAAAAGCGCTAAAGACGCACTGCAGAAGTGCGCGTTATGGAACAAACCACGCATTGTGAAGGTCGGGCACACTGTTTAAACGTAAGCCCCACCTCTCCGTGTTAAGTTGTCTCATCTAGATGTCGCCGATTTCTCTGAGAACCAATGAGATTGCTTAAACTTTCTTAGCTGTTTAAGAATAGTAGATAGAGCAATAGTCATGATAGTGCTTAAAGACAAATGAAGGATAGAATAGAAGTATAAAGCCCCCCTCTGGGACTAAATTGGCGCGGTGCCAAGAAGGGATGATTTCTTGGAAAGAGAACAAAGGAAGGGGGATGGGATGAGGTCAACAACACACCCGTGGTTGTTTTCGAATCAGAGACTGGTTTCTTGGAAAACCGCAACAACAACAACAACAACAACAACAACAACAAAAACAACAAAAACAACAACAACAACAACAACAACAACAACGGACCCAAATTGGCACTCACCCAAAAATGGATGAGAGCTGGGTTTCTCGGAAAGAGACAAATAGATTGGGGGATACCAAAAACAACCATGAAAACAATAATAACAACATGAAACCTTGATGATGGTTATAAAACTGAGCATTCGGTCTACTATCCTCAGTTCGCCAAATGACAGACCGTGAGAATACACCGAGCTATAAACATTATAGAGATACATTTTCCAAAGACGAGAGCATTGAAAAAGACATGGCTGCTGAACAACTACGCAGACTGTTACGGTATCTGTATGCTGATCATATCGCAACAACTTTTAGATTGATGGTAGAGACCAGATGCGAAGGTTGTAAAACGGATCATCCTTCCCAGAAACAACATTTGTGTTTGAATATCGACCAAGACCCTCTGGCGCCCATATTATACGACATAGCTATCAAGCAACTGGACAAGCTTCATCTAAGTCTAGTTTTCAAGGAGACGGCGAGAAATTTGTGGTTGGATCACCGTGGAATAGACTTTGAACAGTCGCTGTTAGAATTCCAACGATCATGGGAGATGAACAACTACCAAACGCTGTCCGAAAGTCTGGAAGTATCGGAAACGTACGTTATGGCGGCTATGGCAGCGAGGATGAAATTGGTATCTCTGGAAAACAGATTTACCAGATGATAGAAAGACATTTCATCGATACCGATCATTCCGGAACATTTTTCACGGATGATAAATAACATTCGAGACCACTCAGACTATAAGACTCTTTTTAAAGGGACTCCTACGCATTTGAAATCATCGGTCGAGATGGGAATATTAGCTCAACAGACTATGATTGGACATCTAAAATTCTTCAGAAAAAAAATGCTGATATCAATATAATTATATGTTTTATGACTTTCAGTCTGTACAATCTTGCATTATATTCCCCGACACATGAAAATTAGTATAACTGTGTCAAGAATAAAGAAATATAAAACGAATAACCCGCATAATCACCGTCATACAGCACCATATTGTTGTTTTGAAAGATTTCGAATACCTAACAAGCAGTTCGCAAATTGAGTTAAAATAAACGGGTCAGTATCGTAGGTAGCGGATAGTTTGGCGCATTCAGATATTTAATTTAAGTTCACGCGCGCAATATATCCATTTCATTCTTCATTCAACCATGTATTTGCCATCGATGGTTGTGATTTTCGCAATTGTATACATATCGGCTCATATGCATTCGATCCAAGGTCAAGAACCTCCCTCTGTACCCGTTCGTTACAGCAAATGGGGGTTAGGCCCATGTCCAAAAGTTACAGCCATGCAGGATTTCGACATCACGAAAGCGTATGGTGATTGGTACGTTGTAGCTCATTATCTTGAAGGCCCGATGCTTGATCGTCACTGTAGCAAGGTGCGCTTCAGTGACGCAACTCCCGGAGCAGATATATGTCGAGTTCAGGTTGATCGGAACAGCACTGAATATGACGATGGGGAACTCCGAGATGTCAGTTTTCAACTTCTGCTTCCCGACAAAACTGATCATGGGAATTGGATCGATACATTCCGTAAGTAAAGTCTAGCTTTCAAACCTGGTCACGAAGGATACTATTAGGCGACACACAAAGGTATTTTCCCGGTATGTTTTATGGTATCGTGGTACCTAGGGTCCTTTCGGTGACACGTGAACATTAAAAATGGGGTACATGTACTGTAGTGTCTGTGTCAAATCCCAGAAACTGGTCTGTCAGCGACTAAAAAGTAGTAGTTTGGTAAAAGAATCAAAAAGGCAACGAATAAATGATTTTTTCCCAGCACGCGTCAAGAAATGCGTCATTTGGAAGAAAAAGAGCACGTCTGTTACAAAGTCTGACCACTTTGCGAGCAAATCCTGTGTGGCAAATGAGATTGTGTTGAAACTATTCTTTTCTTATGTCCGAAGGCTGACAGCAAAATAGTTTACTTGATTTGTTGGGAGTGGCTCATTTCACTTCATTCTTTTTTCCAACAAACAAAACCAACAAGCAAACCAACAAACAAATAATGTTAATTTTTTTCAAGTGCTTCACGCACACATTTGGGACCAAAGCCTTTCTGGGGAAAATATGTCAGAAACATTAGCATGATTTAATCGTGCACTTATTTTGCCAGGGTGTAAGTTTCAAATTATCGGCCCCATGCCACTGATTATAAGAATATGAAATATATCTTGAATCTGTTTTATATATAGATGGTAGTAACGCATTCATGGTCGCCACAGATTACAACAAATACTTGGCGAAACACGAGTGCTATGGTTATCCAAGAGACAACCCCATAATGTACGAGCAGCATAACTACATCAGTTCTAAAAGCAAGTATTGGCCGGGGAAATTGGAGGACTTTCTGGAAGTTCTTGATGTCTTTGCATCATTTGGAATTGACACCGATCCGTTCATTTGGCACAACTGGGATAACTGCAAGGAGTGACTAGTTAACTCAAGCAGGAATGGCACCATAAACCTCTTCCTCAGTTATTATAGCACAGTGGTTTTAAATATTAAGTACAATTCATTACTATATTTTACATGTTTGTATGAGAGACATCTAAGCCATTTTAGTCCTATATACTTCATGCAAGCTCCTCACAGACGTCGATAAAGTCAATATCAAGGATTGTTATGATGTGTTAACAATATTTTAGAATTGGCAGAGATACATGTACAATGTACATGTATCTCTGCCAATTCTACATATAACTTAGATACTATATAATACAGGATGAGTATAAACCCTGCAATAGTGGAAAGGAACCATCTTGTTAACGCCGACATTTTTAAAACGTTGCAAGAAAGACGTATTTTTCTTACTGTGCATGAAGTCAATCGCATTTTCCGTTTGTCTTTGGTGAACCTTTTTACTGAACAACCCAATATACGTGTTGTCCATCAGGCGTAGTCATATCCAATTGGCCCGACACACATTGACTTTTCACATTTCAATATCCCGCCAACAAACCTTGCCATTAGGCTACAAGGCCCGCTTAGCAGCGCTATAAATTGGTGCTCTAAAAACCGGCACTAAATTTAAATATTCGCCTTCCATCAAAGCTGGTTGCTATATGACATAATTCTCGTGTGCAACCAACCGGCTGTATTGCAACGCCCATTGAGTAGTTTAAACGCATGAGCGTGGATTTGCAACATAATGGAAACTCACCCATGCAGCTAGCAAGTAGTTCCGCTCGTACACGCCCCGAATTTTAATATACAACCAGGCAATCCTCTCGTAGTTATTGATGACAATAGGTTGCCAGACCGAATTAATAGCGCTCCTAAGCGGGCAATTTATGTCATGATGATTTCAGATTGTTATTCAAATTACAAATATCATAAGATATTCATAGCATGAGGTAAGGTATTATGTTGATCCCTTGTAAAAATCTCTCTGATGCATGTGTTTGGTATCTCGTGGGCAAAACGGATGCCTCGGTAAAAAGGTTCGCCAAAATCACAACAATAATCACAAATATGTTATTCTTACAAGCTTTTGAAAACAAAATGGCTTTTTTCCACTATTGCAGTATTTTTGACTCACCTTGTACAGGGGCTGGATCTTTTAGATCGAATATGGTAAAACTACAATCTTCGGATTTTCTATTGCACAAAACAACGACATCCCAAGATAGACAGCGAGTCAAGTCCGTTCAAAGTATTTAGTAGAGAGTAACCTACCGTGACCTCATATTTGTTCGAAACTTCATAGGGCAATATTACATTATGTTGAATGGATTTGTTCGACTCGTTTGTTCAATTTAAATCGATAATTATTCTATGAATTATAGCCCAACATTTTGTTAATCCAAGACATATATTTATAAAGTGGTCTAAATTGGGATTGAAGTCCAAATGGAAGGTATGACCTTAATTCTGAGGCGTCTGCATACGACATTCCAAAAATGTTACCAAAATGTTTCAAAAATGTCTAAATTATTGGATTTCAATACAATATTTGTGACCTGGCACAACAAAATGAGAGTCGCTTGGGCTGATTTTGAGTTATGGCCTGAAATAGTCGATTTGACAAGAGGAGGTCGAAAGTAGGATATTTTCATTTTCGGAAAGATAAACTATTTATATATCACATTCCGAAGTATTAAGAAAATATATTTGGTCTATATATGTTTTTAAGTCATTTTAGAGAGGGCATTTTATTCTTACATCTCAAGAAATGAACGCAAAGAGAGGAAAAATGTTTTGAAATGTCTCGAAATAACTATGTTTACATTGTCATTTCCAAGGGTTTAGAATAGCATCCCTTATGGCAAATTTGGTATGGTCTTAGACCATACCAAATTTGCCATAAGGGATACTAAAAGGTGAGGGCTTTCCGTAGCTATTAATAGTAGTTTGAACCCTGTATACTCTTAAATGAACCAATGAGAGGCCGTTTATTAAGAGGTCTTTGGCATAAACAATCTTTCGATTAAGACCTGTGATTGGCATTTGTACACCAAGTGACGATAAGCTTCACTGACTTTGAAGTATAGATTTCAAACGGAGTCATCCATAGTGTGGTAATCCCATTTGAAATGCACACTCCCTATGTACTAAGGTACAAGTAATGTCTTTCATAGGGGTGTATAGATTTAAAATGGAATAGCCCATTCAGATATACTAGGAAATATCTTTAGGTTTGAGCTGTGCCAGAAGATAAATTAATACATTATTTAAATTAAAACACAAACGAAATAAATGTTCATCATGTCCCATGGGGTCGTAAACAAAATAGGGTTATATGCCAGATGTAACAACCACAATATACTCCAACATTTCGAGTCAGATGTAGACCATTCTGGGTTTTAAAGTCTAGTGTGTTTTAATATCATACTTTTCAGCTTGGATAACACACATTGACATATAAAATTCCTTTAAAAAGGAAAGGAGCGTTCAAATGGAAATGATAAAATATGGTTGAACGTTTGACTTAATAGTCGAGAAGTCTGTAGTTGCAGGGTGGTGGGGAACTGGTGTAGTTGATTGAAATATAGTGAGAGTTTGAAAGAAATGTTGATGGATGAAATCATTGTAAGAGAATTTCATTTCAATACAGATTTATACATGTATAACAAAATCATAAAGTGTCATTGGAGTAAAGATCAAAGAGTTGAGTGGAACTTTATTTACTTCCAAATAATAATTGGAATTTGGTCCGAAGCGCAGAGACCTCAGCGCATACAAAAAGTATCTACACAGATGAAGATGATGAGGCAAAGCTATATTATGCAACACGGTGTCTATTTCTGAATAGTCATTTTCAAAGAGAACTACATCAGGACTGGGTGTCTAGTAGTCAACATCTATTAATGGCATTGTGCTATAATTACAGTGGTGGACTTGTCTAGTTCAATATCTTCTTTATAGTTCCTAACACTTTTGTTTTTTATATTTTGTCCCTGATGATCAGTAAGTGCTCACCTTAAGGGTGAAAGTATTGGAATTGTTTGGCTGTACGCTGAAACAACTAAATCAATTAAGTGTACTCAAAACATTTGTGCGCACATTAACATAATCATGTTTTATAGTATCGATTACATTGGAATGCTTAAAGGGAAGCGGTCATGGTGAGGATTCTAATGAAAATTGAACAGCGCGCGGCGACTATTTGAATCTAAACAAGTTGGACATTGGCGCAGTCTGTAATTGTTCTACGTATGTTTACATGCAAGCGGTATTGTGTGCGACTCTACAACAATCTCTTAACCCAATGTGAACGGCGCGCTCAATCAACCATTCTTCATATGATTGAACGCATTGTCTATCGTGTGATATAAGTGATGTATTAGTTATTAGCTAAGGTTTAGCTGGACCAACAATCGCCGTCAGCGGTTCTTTTCCTCACCATGACCGCTTTCCTTTAAGGCGGCTGTTTTGACGTGAAGTTGTGCTGTTGTATTAAAAAAATATGTGTAGGAGATATAAATTGGATGTAACTGACAAGAGTGTTGCTTTTAGCATTACATTAAGCAAAAAGGTACATAAAGCGCTAACAGTAGAAACACTAACATTATCCATTTACAATAAATTGGGGGGTTATAACAGTTACAGATGTTCCAATTATAGACTATTGATGATTTAGTGGGAAGTTTGCCACATTCAGATATTGAGACTATTGGAAGTGAAATGATCTTAATGATAATTGATCTTGTTTATTAGAGGCACAATGAGGAAAATATGAACATTTAGTTATCATGACAATATTATGTGTATGTTTAGGGACATGTTAGTACCAACATTTATGTTATATCATATTCCAAATCAAAGTTATTGATCAATGAAAATTACTTGCTTCAAAACATCAAATGCAAATGGTTTAAGTTATGCGCAATTAAAGTTTTGGTTCAGTTAACAATTCAATGACCTAAATGAAAGTTAAATACGTCAAAAGTCTTATTTCCATGAATTGGATTTATATTGGTTAGTTTAAAGATGTACTAATATCTAAAAAAAAGAAGACTTGTTCTGAATTTGACTGTGTCCCAGATTTTGTGTTATTTGTAAATTGAAGCGGACCCCGAAAGGAAATGGGTGGAGACGCTAACATGTTTATTCTTTATTTAGTCTCATAAGCCCTTTAGCAAAATAATCGATTGTTAAACATTCATTACTTTATGAACTTCTGCCTTCCGATTTTCACAAAGGAAATTGATATCACTTGTGTCACTACTGCATAATGCACTTGACCTACGAGCAGCCTAGTATTTAATATCAATCATCACATTGCGGCAAGACAGGCGTGTATAATTGATCACACGTTAGAGGAGATATTTTGAAAGTTTTATTTTCGAAATATAATATACGCTCTGTTGACTCCATAAACACCAAGACGATATAACATGATATATGTAATAAGCTATGAACTTTTTATTATCAAATGAACGAATACAGGAACAGTAATTCATAATAACAATATTTCCTTCGGACAAAACGTGAATTAATAATGTCGCAAAATTTACCCTCCGTTTCGTAGTGCTTCACTGCGTTCTACATTTGTCCCCGGTACCAATTTACTTCACAAGTTGATCTTCGACATGAGCAAGTGCGGAGAAAGAAGGGTACCAGCATAAAAGGTCACCGCGCAGTAATATCACATGCAATTTTAAAACGCTAAAAGCACTCGTTTTCTATGTATTGAAATGTATTGTCAGGTGTAACGTCTGCATAATGTCAGTACAGACACTGTTTTCCGAAAGGTCATTCTCTATCCTTATAGGGTTGCTCCGTAGAGCGCCCAAAAAAACCAATGTGCTTTCGTAACGTCTTCGATAATATTTCTGAGCTTGTAGATAATTAGCAATATAATATTGTTCAATAATTGAGAATTTTAAGTAAAATAGATAAACCGTAAGAAAAACAAGATTGCTTTTCTTAGATCTCCGTTTATTTTCTAACGTTGATGTGAAATCTTTTTCTTTACTTTAAAAAAAAAATTACGCTTAATTTGTGCCAGTCTCTGAAAGTGACCGGCTCCAGTGTCTAAGGACAAATATTTAAAAATCTCCAACCTTTGTTGACTTCACTAAATAACACCGTCTAAAATTCCTCAATGTTTAAACCTCTCTCCATCATAAACTTATTTATCAGGAAACATTATTCTTTCGCTAGTTTTTTAAATTAATTTTATGACTCAGTTTGGATAAAGCTCACATCTTTTTTATTACCTGTGCTTGAAATTTGACACGTATGACAACTATATAATAATAAGAATTACCCCCACACGTGATCTATTAGGAACATCCACAATTCTCCTAGGATACCTGTGTACAGCCGGGACATTCGTTTATCGCTATAAACCAAACACTAATCAAATAGTATACACAGACAATGACAGAGTGCCTTTGACCGCGTGACGTCGATGTGCATTTTCGCAAATTACCTTTCATTTAAAAAGATATTTGGAAAGCCACAAGAGATAGCAGACGACACAAACAGACGCACTTTTACGAATTGTATATATTTCGCTTAAGAAAACGCGGGAAACGCTTGTTGACTCGGACTGAATGTTATTGATAGCCGAAGGCTGTGACAATAAACCTGTTGTGAAAGCTTATTAAGTTATACTACAGATTGAGCTTATCGTGGGCTTAAGTGAGTGCAACATCGTGAACAACATCAGTCTTACTTAAGGGTTCCTATCTGAATCGGTGTTCCAGCCAGACGTGTACCCATTTGATGTGACGATTTACCAGATTTAAACCGAGCGATAATTAGACCCAAGAGTTTGACGGCGATTGCTTTTGTCGACGCGAACGGTTTATTTCGGCTCACACACGCCAGGTAAGAAAGTTTTACTTAGAATTAACAATACAGTTTAGGCCAAACAAAGAAGGTGGTTTGTCTCAGAAACATTGTGCAAAAAAGGTAAGTGCTTTCCGTTTTTGTTTGTTTTTTAGAAAAAAAGCTATGCGATTTTCTTTCTTTTTTATCCAAATAAAAAATCTTTTTTTGCTGGCCTCAGCGCGTAGACCTACGCTCCGAAACTCATTTCACATACCAATGCGCGCTGGCTTCTGAGACAAACCTTACTGTAAGAATTAAAACGCGTAATAGGGGTGATTTCTAGCTCGTGCGCCGTTAAGGGGTCCAAAATTGACCATTGACAAGACGGGTACTCTTTTCAAAATCATGTAGTTTTTACGCGTTTAGGGATCAACTTTGGGACAAAACACGCGAAATCCTCATTTTATGGTGCATTTCGGTTTCAGAGTGAGACAAAAAGCGTCACAGGGTGTTTGGAAATGCTTGGTCATGCATGATAACACGGGGGGGGGGGCGAATTTATATTATTTTCCGTCATACAGTTTTGTAATAGGAACTGTAGGAATACGCAATATAAGCTTTATTCCGTAATAATAAGCTTTTCAATATTTTACGTTTAAGCATGGTTTAAGCTAGTAGGCTATCCGACATAAGTTTTAAAGCCTTGTTTTGCCATCTTACCAATCCATCAACCTGGATTTCATTAACTTAAGAATATTACCGTACATATCCATTCCGTGGTGTCTAAAATGTTACGACATGTTACACTAGTTCTGATTTTTATCGATATAGAGGGCGCTATATTTTTCGGAAAATAAAGTCGGCCCAGGAGTAATATAGGTACTGGTTTGCTCTTTTACCACTCTCTTTTTCATGTTCTCCTTGGATCATACGAAACTGCGTCTCGTTTTACTCAATAATTCTTACAAATGGCGAACCCAAGATACTGGATTTCATAAATGACAACAGCCTTATTACGAAGTGTGTCCTTCATGTCATGTGTATATTGGATCTTTTTGCGGCACGTGCTAGGTACCGACGATTTTTATGTTTAGAAGAAAAAAACATACATTGTATGTGAAACATCACAGCAGCTCGCGTTATACCGCTGTGAAGAAAAGATCATCCAAGCATAATATTGGAATGGGATGGTCATGTGACTCTTCATAATCAAAAGGACAACAGTTGCGACGGGCATGTCGACCGCTGCTCTCGACCTCTCGTACCTGGTTGATCTATCTACTATATAAAGCCATTTTAAGATGTATGGTGAACTTTGCACATCCGACTGCACATTCTGTGTATTTCCCGGGTTTTACCCACACGGCCAATATGCCCTCTCCTATTGAATAGGCTATACCCAGTACTAAAAACTGCCCTCCTATATCCACCATGCTTCATGTATCCACTATAATACACTCTTAGAAAAAATGGTTCGTTTAAGAACCCTTTTTTGTCCCGCGGGGAGCACCTTTTGGCCTAAAAGGTTCTAAAAAGAACCTTAGAATGGTTCTTTGAAGAACTTTCAAATTTTAAATAAGACATAAAGGTATATTTACTTTTTTGTTTTTATGTAATATGCAAATTCAAGAGAAATGTAAACAAATTTAGTCCTTTTCAACTGTTAAAAATCATTTCTTCTTGGCTAAAAACATTTTTTACCGTTTTACCAAGAACCATTGAGGGTTCTCCATAATTTTTCCCCAAAAGGTTCTTGAAGCTTGAGGAACCATTTTCTTGGCTAAAGAACCCTTTTAGAACCTTTTTTGGTTCTAAAAGGAACCCAATGAAATTTCTATAGGGTTCCTTTTAGAACCAAAAAAGGTTCTAAAAGGGTTCTTTAGCCAAGAAAATGGTTCCTCAAGCTTCAAGAACCTTTTGGGAAAAAATTATGGAGAACCCTCAATGGTTCTTGGTAAAACGGTAAAAAATGTTTTTAGCCAAGAAGAAATGATTTTTAACAGTTGAAAAGGATTAAATTTGTTTACATTTCTCTTGAATTTGCATATTACATAAAAACAAAAAGTAAATATACCTTTAGGTCTTATTTAAAATTTGAAAGTTCTTCAAAGAACCATTCTAAGGTTCTTTTTAGAACCTTTTAGGCCAAAAGGTGCTCCCCGCGGGACAAAAAAGGGTTCTTAAACGAACCATTTTTTCTAAGAGTGTACATGATTGTACCATATCGTCACGCGATCGTAATGCCAAACTCAAAACCACACAGCGATTATAGAGGGCGTTGGTCATTTAGGCTATTTTGCCAATCCCCATTATCTTTTGGTGAAACTATATTTTGGCCAATATTTTCTAAAATAAAGGAGCGCTTAGCGCTAGCATCTCTATAGATACCACACAGGGTACTCAGATTGATGAGAGGGAATACTCTAGACCTCATAGCGTGATCTTGTGAGCTGCTGTGGTTTATAACTATTCATATGCTTTGTATTTAACGTCGGTTTGCCATTTGTCCATTTTGATGCCCCCCCCCCACCCCCCCCCCCCCCCCCCCCCCCGCAAAACCCCACACGAACAATTCGTCGGTCTCATCACATACAGATCTATTCGACGTCACTTTTTGTTTGAGAAAAAATGTTTTCACATACAGATCCATAAGTTTAATACCATATAAATTAATGTTCATTAAAAGATTAGCGTAAATAATTCACTAAGATAAATTTTGTAAAGTGTTTTCTTGATATAAAAACCGTTTCAGACAAATTCATCAAGAAATGAATGAGATATAAGCCAAATCCAAGTGGTGCGTCGAATAGATCTGTATGTGATGTGTTTTTTTACGGTGCATGGAATAGATCTGTATGTGATGAGACCGACGAATTGCTCATTACGCTTAATCCCAAATGTTGGACTTAGCGCTCGTGTAGCAGTATACGAAGATCCGAAGATGAGGAGCCAGACGACGATGGTCACGCGAATCCTAAATTTTGAATTCGTATTGGAATAACACGTAATCGCGAATGTTAATCTCATCATTTTGAAAAATTCATAATAATGAGAAGATTTTTGTTGTTCAGTGCTATAGACACTTGGGAGCTCTATTCTAAAGCTTACCCGACACTTATAGAGAAGAAATAGACTATACAATTTGTTTTTCAATACTTAAATGCGGAAGCACATGTGTTAAATACAAGGGTGACGTGCTTGCAGCCCGTAGTACAAACCCTCAGACCATGCTTGATGTCCTGTTTTTGCTAAAATTTTGAATTTCCACCTTCTCCGGTGTTAACAAGGGAGGACGTGTATAAATTAAGTTTAGGACAGTTTGTTCAATTATTTGGCAACCTGATCGAAATATTATTGAAACATTTATTTTTTACCATAAAGAAATATCTCTAAAAAAAAGAAAAGAAAAGGCAGTTTTTTAAAAGATTTTACGGGTCGGTCGCGGTTTTTTTTTTATGCCTTACTTTATAATACATCTTAGCATAACGATCCTAAACCTGTCGAAAACCTGGTGAATATTCAAACCTAGCAGAGACTCTACACCCTCGCTTCGCTCAGCTCGGAGCTCAGCTTTAGTCTTCTCCATGAATACATAGGCCTACCTGTGGTACGAATTTCTCACTTTTAGAGAGAAGAACTTCCTGATCAAAAAATGCCCCAAAAGCGTGTTAGTTCTCCAGTCTCTCTAAATGTAAAAGAGATAACAACTCACTCTTTGAGCATGTTGAGAGCTCGTGGAGGGACTCTTTTCAGAGTAAAAATCACTCTAAATCCCTCCAAAATCACTATTTAAACGAGATGTTCCTCCACGAGCTCTCTAAAAGAGTGAGTGTTTAGCTCTTTTATATTTAGATAGAGGATGCGAAGTTGTCGCAATAGAGGATAATCGCAAAGCGCTTGGAGCCTTACGGAGCTACACGTGCACTATTATTGTCTACCGGACTCGTTTTTTTAATAATCATCTATGTAATGTGTGTTTCTTTTAAACAGTAACCGAAGAAAATATCACAAAGATGACATTGACAGTCGACAATAGCTTACCCAACATGTCCGGCATTCGTATAGTTGCTATATTTTCTTCGATCGTCTGTTTCCTGTTGCTGATAAATCTGACACAATCTGCTCCCGCTCCCGACTGCACGGTACTAACACCGCCAAATTTCTTGGACATTGTACGTAAGCACGTGGACATTGATGTTGTAGCTGTTTTAGCGGATGAATATCTGAACTGGTCGGGTGAAATTACAATTAACACTCCAGACTGGGAATTGAAGAAAGTTATAAAAGTCCTCGGTAAGCTACGTAATCCAGATATACAGAAGATCATAGGCGGTATAAACAAGGAGTACTTAGAAACGGTGGAAACTTGGACCAAGGTGTGCCAACCGCAGACAGTTGGACGACGCAGATGAGAGAAATGGACGATATTCATGCAAAAACAGAGACTCGATTAAGTTTCAATATCGGAATCGGTAGTAATTACGTACAATCGCTCGATTATCCATATGGACCATAAACCTAGATAAATCACTCAATTTACATAATTCTCTAGAAAACGCAGTTAATTTATGTAAGGTGTATCTCCATGGCCACTATTAATCCACTACATTACCATTTTGCATTATGTTCATGTTAAAATAATCCGTTTGATCCTCAGAATGATAATTCCATGTTTGAAAAATAACTACCCTATTCGTGAATTTGGATCATGTAACAGTATTGTTCTTCAAACAATGTTATAGTTTGACACACATTCGGTCGTCTGTTTTCTGTTACTTATGTAATCTGTGCCCGACCCCGATGCATGTTACCAACGTCGCCAAAAAACCTATATGTAAACATACGGTTGTAGCTGTTTAGCGGAGCGGATGACTGTCGGGTGAATTTACAATTTAAAAAAACACATTGAGAGTTGAAGAACTTAGTTATGAAGCTTTCGGCAAGCTGCGTTTATCAAGATATAGAAACAAACGGTCATTGGCGGTATAGAAAAGGAGCACTTGGAACGATTGAAGTTTGGACCAAGGTGTGTCAAACCCAGACAGTTGGACGATGCAGATGAGATCTAAATTTGGCTTTTGTGATAGTCGGACTCAGCTCGGACTAGAGTGTGGACCGTTTTCAATAGTGGAATTCAAGAGATCTTATAAGAGAAAATATCGCAAATCTTGTTCGGTTTATAAATGTTGACTTTTACGCAAATGAGCATAACACATGTTTATTACAAGCAATTTCAATCAACTAAAATTCTTTAGAAAGCTAATGAGATGACCCGTCTGCTTGAATACAAAATAAATCTGTGAAATTTTTGCACACATTTTAAGATATCAAATCCCAAAGTTGAGTACACTTTATTTTATTCACCCTGTACATGTATGACTGGAAGTTTGTAGAAAACTATAAAAGCTCTCTAGTTTATAGGAGTAGGAGATTTCCTGTTGACGGAAATTCATAGGGGCCTAGAGTGTATAAGAATGATGAACAATAAACAAAAGGGCTTAGAACATGTTGCAACGGTTGAAATGTACAACAAATAGCTTTGTGATACGTATAGAACCCGCAGAACTCGGTAAGTTTCCATGGTAGGCTTTAATTTTAGTTAATCAATGTCGAGATTATATGAATAGTAAAACTAGACATTGTATGACTGGCATCTCACAAATAACTTCATGAACATTGTATTGTTCATAGTAAGATGTCAATCAAACTCCTTCCCAGAATCCACTAATACGCAGATACTTATTTAAGCTGGCTTCCATACTTTCTGTAATTTAGGAGCAAATATATATTTAAATAGGTAGTCGCTTAACCATTGGATATCATTTTCTGAAAGAGCTTGAACTACACATCACAAACAGACCAAAAAAACCTTTGACGACCTTTTAATGTTTTTACGTCTTCTATTCACGTGTATTTCAGTATTTCAATGGAAGTTATTCACGGTTCCACGAAAATGCTATATTTTGGGAATAGTGGATTATGGGAAGGTCTTCCAAACTGCTGTGACCACAGACAGTGACCAACACACATGTTGATGGATACTCATTTGAAATAACCTGCAAAATGTATAGTAATTATTTGTACAGTAACCCTTGTATTGAAGGTCGTGCATTGAATTGATCTGATCTTTTACATTTAGAGAGTAGGAGATTTCCTGATGTACGGAAATTCATAGGGGCCTAGAATGTATAAGAATGATGAACAATAAACGAAAGCGCTTAGAACATGTTGCAACGGTTGAAATATTCAACAAATAGCTTTGTGATACGTATAGAACCCGCAGAACTCGGTAAGTTTCCATGGCAGACTTTAATTTTAGTTAATTAATGTCGAGATTATATGAATAGTAAAACTAGACATCGTTATATAAACGATTAGATATCTCGCTGGATACTTGGTATTGCAAAAATCAAAATCACATGTACATTGACATCGAATGACATCTCGTGAGGGGAAGGCTCAAATCTCAAACAATAACTTGATTATTCAAATACAGATAGTACGGCATGCAAAAGTCTGCACTATTAATGTATTTGAAGTTAAATTTGATAATGAGAATTACCTCTCCCATTATTTCACCGTCAATTGAGTTTAGTGACCCCACTTAAACTAAGTAGTCAGTTTGTAACTCAATTTAACAAGATTCGTGTATTATTGTCCGCTAGGTACTTCAAGTAAGATAATTAAATGAGAAATCACAAGGTCCCGTAAAGAAGTCAAGTGATGACTTGCCTTAGCATGCTTTCATTTAAGGGAGGTTGAAATAACGTGTTATTCCTACCTTTAAAGAAAATCCGATATACAGGGTGAGTAAAAAAGGTGTACTCAAAGTAAAATAATTATTTAAAATATTGATTATCAGAATATGAAGGCAACCAATGTATGCGGCAATAGATGCATTTATTTGCTATCATCAGCAAAAAGAATCATGGCATGACATGGTACCGTTTACCAAATATGACTATTTTGGTAAAGTTACTGCATTTTGAAACCGAACACAATGTTGAATATTTTACTCAATAATGCATTATATTAATGAACAAGTGGATTCATGTTTGGCACACAATAGCTAACTAATAAAGACAAATTAAACATTCTCAGTTATTTTTTCAAACACAAAATGCGAAAGGATGATAAAACAATGTCATTATTGCACGAATTTTGCAACAACAACAACAAATTTGGCTTATGTGATAGTCGGACTCAGCTCGGACTAGAGTGTGGTTTGTTTTCAATAGTGGAATTCAACAGCTCTTACAGGGTGTATCAGAAAGAACTGTACCGAGGCAATATGATTTATTACGGTATGGATTCGATTGATATTGTTCAAACCGTTTTCACAAATATCTTGCGCAAACGCCCATCTTTCATAAGAATTTTAAATTTCGAAAATCGGACATTTCTGATGGAAAATACAGACTTTCTGGTAAAGATGGTAGATTTCAATTTTGGTCGAAATGATGAATTTAAAAATCTGTGAAATTACTAACCCTACCTGAGATCCATCCGTCCATAGGACAGTGCTTATTTTTGGTCGCCATATCTCAACTTTTCACATCACTTGTATAACTTTTTATGATTTGCATACTTTTATGGGTGAAATTTGGAGACACATTTTGATTTTTAATCAGCAAATAAACCAAGATTTGTTCTGCTTGAGTGGTTTTAACTTTCCTTTCTTTGGCGGGAGTTTTGAATATTGCTTATGTGGTGTGGGCTACATTGTTTGAAATGTTGGGTAAGTGGTAGAGAGGATTGATTGAAATTGAAAATACGATTTTCATCGATTTTCGATTATGTCTTGCCACACGAGAACAAAAAGAGATATCTCAATGAAATTAACATATAATATAGGAAACATGTTCACCTTTATATTGCAGGTGTTTAAATTTAAAACAATAATCATTTTGCATTTTTTATGTATTTTAGAAACACGGTACAGTTCTTTCTGATACACCCTGTATAAGAGAAAATACCGCAAATCTTGTTCGGTTTATAAAATGTTGACTTTAACGCAAATGATCATAACATATGTTTACCCCAACCAATTTCAATCAACTAAAATTCCTTAGAAAGCTAATGAGATGACCCTTCTGCTTCAATACAAAATCTGTGAAATTTTTGCACAGATTTTAAGATATAAAATCCCAAAGTTGAGTACACTTTTTTTTACTCACCCTGTACATGTATGACCAAGACTGGGAGTTTGTAGAAAACTATAAAAGCTCTCTAGTTTATAGGAGTAGGAGATTTCCTGATGTACGGAAATTCATAGGGGCATAGAGTGTTTAAGAATGATGAACAATAAACGAAAGGGCTTAGAACATGTTGCAACGGTTGAAATGTACAACAAATAGCTTTGTGATACGTATAGAACCCGCAGAACTCGGTAAGTTTCCATGGTAGGCTTTAATTTTAGTTAATCAATGTCGAGATTATATGAATAGTAAAACTAGATATCGTAAAATATACGATTAGATATCTCGCTGGATACTTGGTATTGCAAAAATAAAAATCACATATACATTGACATCGAATGACATCTCGTAAGGGGAAGGCTCAAATCTCAAACGATCATTTGATTATTCAAATACAGATAGTACGGCATGCAAAAGTCTGCACTATTAATGTATTTGAAGTTAAATTTGATAATGAGAATTACCTCTCCCATTATTTCACCGTCAATTGAGTTTAGTGACCCCACTTAAACTAAGTAGTCAGTTTGTAACTCAATTTAACAAGATTCGTGTATTATTGTCCGCTAGGTACTTCAAGTAAGATAATTAAATGAGAAATCACAAGGTCCCGTAAAGAAGTCAAGTGATGACTTGCCTTAGCATGCTTTCATTTAAGGGAGGTTGAAATAACGTGTTTTTCCTACCTTTAAAGAAAATCCGATATACAGGGTGAGTATAAAAGGTGTACTCAAAGTAAAATAATTATTTAAAATATTGATTATCAGAATATGAAGGCAACCAATGTATGCGGCAATAGATGCATTTATTTGCTATCATCAGCAAAAAGAATCATGGCATGACATGGTACCGTTTACCAAATATGACTATTTTGGTAAAGTTACTGCATTTTGAAACCGAACACAATGTTGAATATTTTACTCAATAATGCATTATATTAATGAACAAGTGGATTCATGTTTGGCACACAATAGCTAACTAATAAAGACAAATTAAACATTCTCAGTTATTTTTTCAAACACAAAATGCGAAAGGATGATAAAACAATGTCATTATTGCACGAATTTTGCAACAACAACAACAAATTTGGCTTATGTGATAGTCGGACTCAGCTCGGACTAGAGTGTGGTTTGTTTTCAATAGTGGAATTCAACAGCTCTTATAAGAGAAAATATCGCAAATCTTGTTCGGTTTATAAAATGTTTACTTTAACGCAAATTATCATAACATATGTTTACCCCAACCAATTTCAATAAACTAAAATTCCTTAGAAAGCTAATGAGATGACCCGTCTGCTTCAATACAAAATCGGTGAAATTTTTGCACAGATTTTAATATATCAAATCCCAAAGTTGAGTACACTTTATTTTACTCACCCTGTACATGTATGACCAAGACTGGGAGTTTGTAGAAAACTATAAAAGCTCTTTAGTTTATTATAGGAGTAGGAGATTTCCTGATGTACGGAAATTCATAGTGGCCTCAGAGTATAAGAATGTTGAACAATAAACAAAAGGGCTTAGAACATGTTGCAACGGTTGAAATGTTCAACGAATAGCTTTGTGATACGTATAGAACCCGCAGAACTCGGTAAGATTCCACGGTAGGCTTTAATTTTAGTTAATCAATGTCGAGATTATATGAATAGTAAAACTAGACATCGTAAAATATATGATTAGATATCTCGCTGGATACTTGGTATTGCAAAAATCAAAATCACATATACATTGACATCGAATGACATCTCGTGAGGGGAAGGCTCAAATCTCAAACGATAATTTGATTATTCAAATACAGATAGTACGGCATGCAAAAGTCTGCACTATTAATGTATTTGAAGTTAAATTTGATAATGAGAATTACCTCTCCCATTATTTCACCGTCAATTGAGTTTAGTGATCCACTTAAACTAAGTAGTCAGTTGTAACTCAATTTAACAAGAATCGTGTATTATTGTCCATAGGTACTTCAAGTAAGATAATTAAATGAGAAATCACAAGATCCCGTAGGAGAAGTCAAGTGATGACTCGCCTTAGCATGCTTTCATTTAAGGGATATTCAGAAATTGTTGGTTGAAAAAGAATAACCAAACACACCGAATTACATACGGTATTTGATATTGCTTGTATTATTACGTATTTCATATGAACATGATGAAGCAAGAACGTAAATGCTAGCGAATCAAGTATTTGCCATTCACTTTGCCTGAACATATATACTGGCTATAGAAAAAGTAATACGCAATAAAATAGAATGAATGCCTATTATATATATTATATCATAAAGAAGTGTACTCAATGTTCCCAACGTTTCTCTAGATCATGTAGATAGCCGAATGACAATTGACCCGTAACACCCATCATGCAAAACCATCAAAATCAGTTATCCTCATACCAGACCTACATTATTTAACAAAGGATTATTACAATGCAGTCCAATAAATAAATATAAATTATGTATGCAGCTTGAATTTTCCGTGTATCATGTTTTGTGGCACTTCATTTAATTGCTGGACAATCAGGTCTATTGAAATCATATTGAAAAATGCATAGAGCTGATGTGCATCACGCTCACATTGTATGACTGGCATCTCACAAATAACCCAGAATCCACTAATACGCAGATACTTATTTTAGCTGGATTCTATACTTTCTGTAATTTAGGAGCAAATATATATTTAAATAGGTAGTCGCTTCACCATTGGATATCATTTTCTGAAAGAGCTTGAACTACACATCACAAACAGACCAAACAAAACCTAAGCGACTACATGGTTATCTAAATGACGACCTTTTAATGTTTTAACGTCTTCTATTCACGTGTATTTCAGTATTTCAATATAAGTTATTCACGGTTCCACGAAAATGCCATATTTTGGGAAAAGTGGATTATGGGTAGGTCTTCCAAACTGCTGTGACCACAGACAGTGACCAACACACATGTTGATGGATACTCATTTCAAAATAACCCGCCAAATGTATAGGTAATTATTTGTACAGTAACCCTTGTATTAAAGGTCGTGCAATGAATTGATCCGAACAACGAATACAACGTGAACGAGAACCTTTTTTGCGGGCACGAATGGGCACGCATGAGTGAAGTGGGTTCCCTCTAGGCCTACTCGTTGACAAAATATTCAGCCTAACACCTGTGCATAATCATACCTGAAAACAGGTCGTTCAAAGTTGGTAGATTTTCTTATTTATAAGATATTTACTCGAATTCGATGAATCACCCATGAAGTATTTCCAACAATTATTGTAAACATTCCGTTCACTAAGGTTCATCCCTGAAAATGGAAATCAGTTGCGCATACTTCCTCCGAAATCTGGGGGTGGGGTGCGCAATTTTGAAACTTGCATGGGCGCCAGACCCTTAGTATACTCCCATACTTGTTTAGGGTCATTTTCAAAGTCCATCGCTACACTGAGCGTGATATCCACCTTTGTACATACAAGTGGCCCCCGGACAATATAATAACATATCCCGATCAAAAGATAATCTGATCCCGATAGACTTCATTGCAAAAGCGAGCCTGAGTGTCAAGAGAAATGAAGATGAAGCCATTAGGATGATTGACAGAGATTAAGGGTTTGCCTTACGGAAATAACAATACTTCTATAACGGGTAAAGTACGGTCGTTGTCATTATGTTGTTTATAACACAAGTTGATTGTTCAAAATGCCAAGTATAGGTCTTTAGGTTGAGGACTTAGTGCCCGTATATATGATAAATGCATGTGTATTAGTATTCCTGTGCATGGCATTTATCAAATTATAAGTGCATTTAGTAAATTAAAATGTTCGTCATCTTTAATATCGTCCTTCCACCTTCCATGTTAACATGGTTAACGCTTTCCACGCGGCTACTAGTTTTACCATGCAAAACAGAATTTTCAAAAACCTTTCCAAAATAATTTCAAAGTCAATCTCAAGGATTACTTATACTGATATAATACTAGGCATGTTTGTACTTATTTCAATGCATTTCTCATGGCGATTCCAAATATTGTAATGAAATTCAATAATTTTGATATTTTTTCAAAATGTTGTGAATTTTTTTTAATGTCGTCTGCAGACGCCTGCCGCGTGGAAAGTGTTAAGTGTTGATTTTGGTTTGGTTCAAACTTCGCGCGTGTCATTCATTAGCCATCCATATTTGGTCTTACATACATAAAACATGTGGGGCAATATGGGTGTGGTAGCAAAACGAAAAATAAATGCTTCAGAACACTACAGTGCAGCAGACCATAAATGCCCTTAATCATGTTAATTTCAATTTATTACACAACATCTCCCTTTTGTCCATCAAAGATGGAATTTAAACCAATTCAGTACTTTTCCCAAATTCTTTGAATGAAATAGCTCAAGGTTAATAAACTCTCATTGTATGATTTTATTTTGTGATTGGGCTTTTGCTTCACTACGGTCACCATTCACACCAGAGCGCTCAGCCAACTAGCAACCAAAAGTATAGGACACTTTGCAAGCTGCAAGTTGAGCAGAAAACACCGGGAATCCAATGAATGGAAAGTTCTTTAAAGTTTGTTTACACTAATTTGGGATTAAAAGTTTGTTTAAATGAATTTGAGATATCATTGAGACATTATTAATTCAAAGGACACATTTATAGAAATATATTAACTTTGTGGCATTGATACATTTAGTTACTTTAGAGTCAAATTAGCTTGACAATAAATCTGAAGTTATGATAAAATGAATAGGACTGTGTAGACTGTAGAGTGTGGCCAGGTCACGTGGGTGCTATGAGAAAGTACTGAGAATTTGGATGGTTTCCATTTAAAATATGAAAGTAAAGGTGTCAAACCGGGGTGTCAAAACAATGATCAAGGCGTTTAGATGTATACATAGGCCTACATGTACATAGTCACAACACTTACCATGCTTACGTGAACTATAGTGCAGTAGACCATAAATGCCCTTAATCATGTTAATTTCAATTTATTACACAACATCTCCCTTTTGTCCATCAAAGAATTTTGACCTTGTTTGGTGAATGTCAATAAAATATTCTATTCTATTCTATTCTATAGTAAGATTGATTTGATAAAAAGGGTATTTCATGGTCTGTTGCACTGTAGTAAAAGGTCCCGGTCCCTTTACATTAGGTTACAAGTCGCGCTTAGCAGCGCTATAAATTGATGCCCTAAAAACCGTCAACAAATTTAATTATTCGCCTTCCACTCCAAGCTGGTTGCTATGACATAATTCTCGTGTGCAACCAACCGGCTGTATTGAGTAGTTTAAAGGCATGAGCGTAGATGTAATTTGCAACATAATGGAAACTTACCCATGCAGTTAGCCCCGAATTTAAATATATGCACTGGGTAATCCTCTCGTAGTATTGATAACAATAGGTTTACCAGAGCGAATTAATAGCGCTTCTAAGCGGACAATTTATGTCATGAAACATGAAAATATTAGGAACTAATCACTGGAGAATTTACTTACAAACTGAAGTAATGGTTATTGCTTGCTAACCCAAACATCCCGCCAAGCATTTACTTACAAGTAAGCAATTGCTCACGTTTATATATAAAGTGCTCAACAAAAGAAAGTCATACACTTTGTTTAGGTACTTTTGGGGACTTACGAAATGAATAAAAGGTGGCATGATATGATCTGTGTAAAAAAATACTAGATATTTGGTTAACACTTACATGTAAAGTGCTCAACAAAAGAAAGTCATACACTTTGTTTAGGTCCTTTAGAGTAACATCAGATTACTTTTGACCAAACAGACTAGATAAACATTTGGATGAATCTTTCCGGCACAATTTGATACCAAAATTGCCACCTAACTCTTCAAGATAAACCATGATTGGCACCATTTAAAGAAAATTAGTCACTTTTCAAAAGTCACATTTGCAACGCACGCAAGCCGCGAGAAAATACTGAGCGTGACACTTGAATGGCCGGTAATGAAATGGATATTGATCACACAGTGCAACTGCGTTGGGTCGTGCCTGAGCGAGTGGGCTTTTTGATTATGAACAGGTAACATGTGGTATTTTCTTCCCGCGTAGTGTATTGAAAATGTGACTTTTCAAAAGTGACTAATTTTCTTTAAATGGCGCTAATCATGGTTTATCTTAGCTTTGTTGTTAGGTGACAACTTTGGTTTCAAATTGTGCCGGAAAGATTCATCCAAATGTCTATCCAGACTATTATATGAAATTGTTTTTTCATGTGACAAATCCAAAATGAGTTGAAGTATAATAATAAAACAAATTAATATACTCACTTGTGACAGTTTCATGCTACACTGAGCACTTCCTCAGACTATTTGACGTCAGCTCTCATCACAGGCTTTTTATCCTGACGACGACCGGAAGTAGAGGGCGGTCTTGATGAGATTAACTGATCGTAAATGTTGTTGAGTTGATAAGCCCCCTCATCCTTGTTGAGAGTGGACTTCCCCCTTCCCCTTCTATCCAGACTGTTTGGTCAAAAAATAATCGAAAGTTACTCTAAAGGACCTAAACAAAGTGTATGACTTTCTTTTGTTGAGCACTTTACATGTAAGTGTTAACCAAATATCTAGGTTTTTTTAGAAAATAGGAACTCTTACACAGATCATATCATGCCACCTTTTATTCATTTCGTAAGTCCCCAGCGATACGGTCATTACGATGTGTCATTGTTTGTGTTTTTTACACAATGTGCACTAAATTACATTCGTTCCACCCTGCCTAGCAGTATTTAAGGCATATTATGTGATATTTTCTAGAGAGCGCCCTCTATTCATGATTTTTTTAGAAAGTAGATTTTCTTGCAGATTTACATTTCTGATCATAAATCGTACACACATTCTACAGAGTGATACGATTCTACCTAATTACCTCAAAATCATGGTTTTAGAGTGAATTTAGAGTGAAAATATAAACTGTCGTGTTAACCCGACAGTTTATTTTCACTCTAAAACCATGATTTTGAAGTAATTAAGAATCGTATCGCCCTGTAACTTGGAATGTATGTACGATTTATGATCAGAAATGTTAATCTGCAAGAAAATCTGCTTTCAATTTAAGTGTTTCGATGTTGAGGGCGTTCCCTGGAAAGATCACATAAGGGACCGTTCATTATTTCTACCGGAGGGCGGGGGGGGGGGTGGGGGGGGGGGGCCGGTAGCTGGAAGAAAACGACAACCAAAAAACACATGACCCCCCCCCCCCCCCTTCCCTAGATACTAAAAAGTTATGACCCCCCCCCCCCCCCCCTCTGGAATGTAGAAAAAAGTTATGACCCCCCCCCCCCCTTTTTTTTTATACACACACCCCAGCCTACAAATACAATAAGCAATAAGCAATTTCACACAATTGAAGGGGTGGGTGCAATAACTTAGGACTTTATTGCACCCACCCCTTCAATTATGAATATTTGAGAATACTATTCTTAAAATTACACAAAAAACATAAATATATACACTCGTCAAAAGAAGTTCCTGGACACTTAAATTAAATTAATATTTAATAGAATATATATAATCATATATATAATTATATAATTGTATATCAAAATAAGCAGAAAGTAATCCTCTAACAAAAGAAGATTGCACAAAATTGGATAATCCCTCCATTCAAATGACTGTAAATGCTCATTTCTTGCAATTTCCTTTTACGCACCTTACCAATGCTTAATGAATGTGCTCAGCCATGCATGAATGAGTACATCTTAATTTCATACAGACATGATAGAGAATTATTGTCTGCTTATTTTGACATGCAATTGTTTAATTTATATTAAATATTTATGTGAAATATTTGAACTTCAATGAGTGTCCAGGAACTTCTTTTGACGAGACGAGTGTATAATATATAAAACAACAATTATATTATTAAATACACTTCTGATTTTTGTGGAGTAAAGTGTATAATTTCAGACAGTGTATGTGTGGGCATGCTGGCATGGGTACAGTGTCCCATTAAGAGGGGTTTTACATGCACAAATGCATGTAGGGTTGGCTCTGTGCATGTAAACATTTGCCTGTGTGCATGTAAAATTGTGATATTCAGCCATTTTTAAAATTATAAGGAAAACAAAAATCAAATTTTCAAGGAAATATTGCTGTTGTGCAGGTAACACTGCATGGGTATGTTCTCAGCATGGGCATGCAGCGGCGTAGCTTGGTTTTTCATATTGGTGGGACGAAAATTAAAACTTAACTGACAATACTTTTACCGACTAAAAAATGTGCGCGTAGCGTGCGAAAATTTACTATTTTCTCATGATTGAGGTATATTTTGGATTTAAACGTGCTTTAAAACACTGAAAATCTATTTTGTGGGAACATGCGCGCAAAGCGCAAAAAAATAGCTATATTTCCCTTGATTGAGGTCTATTTTGGCTTTAAAGGTGCTTTAAAACACTGAAAATCTATTTTGTGGGCACATGCGCATGCGCGAGAAAAAGAGCCATATTTCACATGATTGAGGTCTATTTTGGCTTTAAACGTGCTTTAAAACACCGAAAATATATTTTGTGGGCACATGCCCGCATAGCGCGAGAGAAATAGCCATATTTCCCATGATTGAGGTCTATTTTGGATTTATTTTAAAGGTGCTTTAATTTAAAACACCGAAAATCTATTTTGCCCACAAAAAATAGCCATATTTTCCATAATTGAGGTCTATTTTGGCTTTAAACGTGCTTTAAAACACCGAAAATCTATGTTGTGGGCACATGCGCGCAAACTGCGAGAAAAAGAGACATATTTCACATGCTCTAAAACACCGACAATCTATATTATGGGTACATGCGCGCATAGCGCTAGAAAAATAGCCATATTTCCCATGATTGAGGTATATTTTGACTTTAAACATGCTTTAAAACACCGAAAATCTATTGGATGGGTACATGCGCGCATAGCGCGAGAAAAATAGCCATATTTCCCATGATTGAGGTCTATTTTGGCTTTAAACGTGAAGAGAACAAAACTGGCGATAAAACACAGCCTTGCTTAACACCTTCTGTCACTTCAAAGAAATCAGTTTCTATATTGCCAAATTTAACCTGAGCTTGAACATTATCATATAAGGCATCAATTAATCTCCAAATTCGACCTCTTAACCCCGAGTTCCAGGCTGCTAAAAGTAAGCCCTCCCTCCAAACGGTGTCAAAAGCTTTGCGAAAATCCAAAAATGCCATATAAGTTTTTTTACCCTCTGCTAATCGACATGCAGCAATACTTTTTAGATAAAATGTACTATGTAATGGACGAAATCCTCCTTGGACTTCTGATAGAGTATTAGAGACTTCAAGGAATTTTGATACAGACATTGCAATTATACGGTTAAATATTTTAGATACACACGAAGTAAGTGAAATTCCCCTGTAATTATCTAAATCCTTGCGGTCACCCTTCTTAAAAATTGGAATAATGATGCTACTATTCCATTCCGTAGGTGTTTTCTCAAGATCAATGAATTTCTTGAACATCTTAAAGATAGACTTGTGTAAGCTATCCCCACCATTTTTAAGAAGTTCATTTGTGATGCCATCAAGACCTGGGGAATTGTTATTCTTAGCAAGATTTAAGGCTTCAATAACAATATCCATATTGATTTTAACATCATACAAATAATGATCATCATTTAAATTCTTATTTGATTGACACCTGATAGAATTAACCATTCCATTCACTAAGTTACCTCTGGCATCACCATTATTGACTCTATTTACATCACCATTCAAGTTCATATTCATTTTACCTAAAGTACATCTTAGACTTATCATAGATTATTTCTTTAGATTGTGGTGCTTTAATACAATGAACCTGAGGATTACGACTACTCCCTTTGAGAACTTTCCAAAAATCTTTGCAAGCAGGACCCCCTTGCTTGGCAATATCAATAGATTTATTGACACGCATTTCCGTAATTTTACTTTTCACAAGATTCTTAGCATGAGTGCGCTTATCTTGGTAAGATTTCCATAGATCATCACCTAAATCTATATCACTTTGATTACTTTTTGACCACCTCCTGTGCTGCTTAGCAGCATTTTTACGGTCTTTAATCGCATAATCAAGATACAAATATCATTTATTTTTATTTTATTTATTTATTTGGACATACACTTTTGAAACAGTGGCATGAGTCTTCTCGACTGATGCGTCCTTAAAACATATTACACAATATTATCACATGTATAAATAAAAAGGCAGAATATATACAAATATTTACATGATAACATAGAATCATACAAGTTGAATGCTACGTGCGGTCCATGCACGTTTTAAGTAGGATTTGCAGAACACATCAAATATTTGGAGTACGGGTAAATCATCATCATGATCACATACAGTAAGAACATCATTTGAAAGACCTAGCATAAGACACATTTTAATAGTTAAATTACCAGATATAAATATTCTCCAAAACTCTTCTAAATTATGGAGTGATAGTTGATTTTCAAGTTTAAGGAATTCATCAACTCTGATTTGATTTAACGCACTACAAATAAATAAGAAATGTCTAAGATCCTCAATATTTTTATCACATAATGGGCAGTAAATATTTACATCAGGTTTCCATGAATGAGCACGGCCATTGAGGGGTAAGGTAATGCACCGAGCTTTGAATTTCATTGTTGCACCATAAAAATCTAATTTACATAATAAGTAATCTTCCAAACCAGGTTTGGTTTTGAATAATACATAGTCCTTTAATGATGATTTTGTCATAGCAGAATGTAGCCACTTGTTATTAGAATTATCTATACTTAAGTTATTAAAATTATTGATCCACAAGTGGTTATTATATAGATTATCTTTAAATATATGGTCCATATCACACTCTGAGTAAACCACTTCCATCTTAATTTGTTACAATTGCTCTTATAATACTTATCAATATATATAGAATGCATAGCGTTAAAAACTAGATTCGGCCATCTGTTTGTTTGCATTTGCCGAAGTCTCTTAAAATATTTAATACGAAGTTTATTTTGGATTAATGCAATTGGTTGCCATCCTAAATCGCCTATCAAGCATTTAAGTGGAGTATTCCTGGGGGCTTTCAGTATTGATCTTGCCATTTGGTATTGTAATGATTGTATCCGTTTGGTATCATTAGCGCTTCCAGGAACCCAAATTGCTGAGGCATAGTTGATAGAGGAGAGTATCATATTTTTCCACAATAAATCTCCGTAATAAACTCTTTGAAAATCATCTTGACCATAATATATATTATATGATGTGTATTCGATAATGATGTGATGAATGAACACGTTTTGAAATATGGGCAACATTAAAAAAGGTCAATGAACACTTATTAGTATCAAAGGTTGTACGACTACGAGGAAGTCATTTTACGGTATTATAAATACTCAAGTGTATTAACTTCAAGTATTAAAAGGATCAATAGTGGAATCAAACATAAGCTACAAATTTAAGCAGGTAGATTAGGATTCCTCGAATTTGAAGAGCGGATCCCCTAAAGAAACAAGACGTCGTTCTCTATCTTTGAATAAGTTCATCAGGATTGTAGATTGAAATGATAAAAGGTTTTGTTGTACAAATCCAATTATCTACTCACATGCTAGACAGTTTCGCCTTCCCGTTCGGAAGACTTCTTCGGTAGTGTCTTGATCCACTTGTTTTTCCCTCGAGATTTTCTTGCACTCTCGTTCCCAGGAAGCTCAGGTTTAAACAGTGGATCGTATAGACATCGTAGTTGTTGTCTATATTTTTCCGGCCCTTCAATATGTATAAAGTAAAACTGGTCAACGGTTATTCACAGGAAGTGTTGCGTTATTATCCATGTTCAGGGGATCAGTAGTAAGAACACTTTACAAGGTCTTATAAACGCGTTTTGGCCCTTAAAAGATCTTTAGAACAGACTTCCAAAAAGGTTATACATAGGCAGTATTACTTTATACATGCGGGCAATATGACCATTGTACGAGGTTTTGACAGCAGCGACGAAGAAGTGAATCGTTGTCTTGGGGCCAACCTTGGCCCTGAGACGAAAACCTATGCAAAAAGGGTTCAGCTTAAAACCATAAATGGTTCCTCAAGTTGTCCTCCATATGGAACATGGGTTCTTCCCAAGAACCATTTAATTGAAGTTCCCTCTTGAAAGGTACTTCTTTAAAGAACCAAAATAAGGTTCTACAGTTTTGTCCTCTATATGGAACCCTAAGGGTTCTTTAGGGTTAAAGAACCCTCTTGAAAGGTTCTTTAAAGAATCAAAAAAAATCTTCAGTTTTGTCCTCTATATGGAACCCTGAGGGTTCTTCTGGGTTAAAGAACCCTCTTGAAAGGTTCTTTAAAGAATCAAAAAAGGTTCTTCAGTTTTGTCCTCTATATGGAACCCTGAGGGTTCTTCATGGTTAAAGAACCCTCTTGAAAGGTTCTTTAAAGAACCAAAAAAGTTCTTCAGTTTTGTTACTATAGAACCCTTAGGATTCTTCAGAAATATTTAGAAATAGATTGTTTCAATCATCATTTTATTTCGCTGTTTGCATACTTTTCGAATTTAGGCCTACTTCATTAATATATCCATGTATCTGGTTTGTGAGCAATCACTAAGTGAGTGACGTCTTGAATTAATCATGTTGATAAAATTAATGGATATATAAATCCTTACGAAATCTACTTTCCATGGTGTTAATTTTAAAGAAGCCGATGCACTATGCACACCCCAGCCAACATCGACCGTGGGCCCACAGTGGGCCCTCATGGGACCCGTAATATTTTGTCCACTTTGGCCCTTTTTTCGTATTTTAGGGTTCTACAAGGAACCATTGACTCAAGAAGAACCTTTCATTCTGGGTTTGTAACCATTTGTATCCTTCTTAGAACCAATAAAGGTTCCTTGAATGCAAAAGGTTCTACATCGAACCCAGAGCTTACTCAAAGAACCCTTTCAGAACTATTTTTGCTGAGAGTGTATACCTATAAGAGATAATAAGCACTATTCATTCCTGTTATGTGCAGCGATTCAGGTCTAACACGGTATAGTTATAGCATGAAAATAACGTTACTTTCATGGTTATAGGGGGTATTTAAAAAGTTCTTGAAATCACCCAGAAGAGAAGGAGCTATATCGATAAAAAAATTAGTCAGTGTAATCACTGGTCCTTAAGAACATTATGGTGCAAAAACGGTCTCATATATAGGTATGTTTACCTTTTATACAGGTGGCGCAAAATGCCAAGGCCATGTAAATCAATGACGTCTTCCAACGGTGATGTGTACATGGTAAATTATAATGGTCCAATAACTGATTCTTATAGGACGCCTTCCAAAAGAATATTAGGCTCAGATTGTTTTTTAAATTTGTCATTTCTCACTCGTATGTCTCAATTTATCTCTGTAAATGACAAAATTTCTAAACCTATACTTATGAGACCATTTTTGCACCATAATGATTTTAAGGACCAGTGATTACACAGACAAAATTTCATCGATATAGCTCCTTCACTTCTGGGTGTTTTTACGAACTTTTTGATACCCCTCGTAGTTTATGGCAAATCGATACTCACCATTCAGTATAATTTGTAGCACGACCTCATTATTTAACATGTTTAAGTAAGCGCGCTATTATGAATCCAGTGTGATTCACACGTGTATAACGAATTTTTTTCAATAATATGAACACACTTTAGTATGGGATGCTTCTGACATACAGACTGTGATAAGATTTCGAAAATGGTATTTAAATTGCCAAAATTATGGCTTTTCAGGAGAAGTATTCAAACTTACTAGTAAGTGACCTGCTTGAGCATACAATTAGTGTATTATGATATTCAAAGTTCATGGTTTGTGTTTAGATTTAATGTGAATTGAAACACAAATTTGATATTTTTATTCATAAACAGATAAGTTTATCAGCCCTAGCAAATCTGAACATTGTGTTTCAATTCATATTATATCTTGACACAAACCATGAACTTTGAATGTCATTTAATACATTGTTTGATTGTTGATAGAACCTGCGATCATCAACCGTATTTAGCAACTGAAAGACTTATGTGATGGCTACAACTAAAAGCACTAGGGTTAAAGCCCCTACTAAAATACTGCCTGGTTCTGAATCTTTATCACATGCTGATACATATGACGTGGTCACCTCAAAGCCGAAAGGAAGGGTGATCATTGAGAGAAGAGGAACGAGGGAGTCAAAACTATTAAGATGTAAGAAGAGTGTTTTAATTTCCACTCTAAATACAAGGGCAATAAGAAGTATTCACTTACAAGAGAAACTGCGTGGTCTTGCCAAATTGTAAAACAGGACATCATTGGAATCCAGGAACATAGAATAGTGCACCAAGATGAGGAAATCAGATATCAAGATCTCTTTGATGGCTACCAGCTTGTCTCATCCTCAGCCTGGAGAAACAATGCAGGAGTATCTTATGGTGGTGTTGGAATCTTGTTGAGCGCCAGAGCCAAGAAAACACTTCTATCTTCTAGAGTTCTGTGTGCAACATTTGGAGGAAATCCCAAAACTACTGTGATCATCACCTACTGTCCTACAAACACGTCTGAGGAGAAGGTAGCAGAAGAACACTACAAACTCTTAGACAAAGCACCAGCGCACAATTTTATGATCGTAATGGGAGATTTCAATGCCCGAGTTGGCAAGGACAACTTAAAGTTTTCTTACCATGAAAGAACCAACAGAAATGGAGAAATGCTTCACAATTTGACAATGGAAAACGATCTCACTATAACAAATGTCTGTTTCAGAAAGAAAGCTGCCAGACTCTGTACATGTAACTTGCCATCTGGTTTTAAAGCTCAACTGGACTACATACTAGTAAGAAGGAAATGGAGGAATAGTTTACGGACTCTTGTGCATTCAACTCATTTGCTAGTGTGGGATCAGATCATCGCGCATTGTAACAGCAAAGGTACGACTGAGTCTCAGAGCAAATGGGAAAACACCACCAAGGAAAGTAAAATATGATTGGAAACAACTTGTACAGGATGCTGAGCTACAAGATCGTTACACTGTAGAGGTACGCAACAGATTTAGTGTCTTACACAAGAGCTGTGATGAGAATTCCACATCGGCTTATGAATGTTTCATACAAGCAAACAGGGAAGCAACAGAGAAACTGATCCCAAAAGCCCCCGAGCGACACAAAGAAGACATTTGGAATGACCCTAGGATTGAATAAGCCAGGAAAGAACTGCAAAAGGCTCTACTCATTGACATCCAGGAAGGATCATGTATATCAAGATCGGAGCAAACTGAGAAGAACCGCCTAAGCAGCACATACCAGATGGTAAATGAAGAGATCCTGGAAGGAAGATCAAGCTGTATACATACTACAGTGTGTTCAGGTTGTTTAGAAAATCGTCATACACGTGTGGATAACACTAAATTTGGAATAGCGCGGTCACTCACAAAATGAGGTCGTGATGATGATAGTTGATTCGGGTTAGACCGGCTTGCTGCACATAACAGGAATGAATAGGGATTCTTATCCCTTTAGGTATATTCGTCTCAGATTGGCCTGAGATGTAATGTCTGTTGAACGTCAATGTCTTAATATGGCTTTGAAATTACAGAAAATTTGAAATACAGAAAACTTGTTTTCCATATATGAGTCTTTAATTAACCTGAATTACAAATGTTGTTTGACAGGAAAAATTGTCCTGCTCGGAAAATTGTATCAACGATCGACGTCCCTAGAATATTAGAAATATAGATTAACTAAGAGGGAATTAGGTATATTCTAGTTACAATAACACCCTCAAGAGCCATCTCTTAGAATAAAGAATATGGTAAAGAAAAGCAAACTACAGAAATCACCGATGATGATTTGAAGAAAAGAAATTAAATGGTGCATTGAGAGATTGCTAAAAAAATAAACATATGTATAGATGATATATGTATAATAAACTCTTTCAAGAAATGATTTCTTTAAAATATCAGTAAGAATGAATAATACATTTTCTTAGCATTTCTGAATGCCTGTCAATGCTTTTCAGGTTTTTTTTGGTATTTTGATTAAAGATCACTCCCAATTGTATCAGGGAGGTTATGACATTGCTCCAGATAACAAGTCACAGGTGGTCTTCAAGAATATTCATGGTAAACATGAAATAAATTTGGTAGAAATCGTATGTGGCCATTTAGATGCATTTTGTTAATTTCTATGTTATCTTCATCGAAATTAAACAAACTAACATTTTACATGAAATATTGTAAGCTTTATGATTTTGGCTGGTAGTTAATACATGTGTAAGCATTACGTATAATGTGAAAACCTCCCAAAAAATGAGGGCGCCCTGCCTGGGGAGGATCTCTCAGTACCCCTTTAACATTTGGCTTGAAGAAGGCACACAAGCTTTACTTGGGCCGCAGCCAAAGAATTGCTTGAGCAACAACATCATGCTTCACTATCCATGCTATCATCACATGACCGGTAGTTTCTGATTACAGTTGGAATTCAAAACTTCGTTTTCATATGTGATGCAGTATATCAAAAGGAGGGCTTTGCGGATGAAGTCAGTTTACGGTTTATTGTGTGCTCTCACAACATTTCCTAAGATTTAAAATGACACCAAATGTATCAAAATTGATCAAGGCATTCAGATTTTACGTTGCAGGTTACAGATTCCGGAACAATCCAAGAATATAAAGGAGTGGTCGTTTCAGCAAATTCAGATTTCTTTGTCAACTGACAATTTGTTGGGGATCTGCGAAGAGTGAATTAGTTTATTTTTTACAATCAAAATTATTGGATTAGCGGTCATTTTGGAGGGAACACTTCGCTCTATTCATGTTGGATTAAGTATACAATTTGTTTTCAATTTCAAGTAATATTAACATTTAATATGATGGTTATACTAATTTGGAGGTCACATGACATAAATTGCCCGCTTAGAAGCGCTATTAATTCGCTCTGGTAAACCTATTGTTATCAATACTACGAGAGGATTACCCAGTGCATATATTTAAATTCGGGGCTAACTGCATGGGTAAGTTTCCATTATGTTGCAAATTACGACTACGCTCATGCCTTTACACTACTCAATACAGCCGGTTGGTTGCACACGAGAATTATGTCATATATAGCAACCAGCTTGGATGGAATATCGCATATTTAAATTTGTTGACGGTTTTTAGGGCATCAATTTATAGCGCTGCTATAAGCGGGCCTTGTAACCTAATGTTTACCAGTTTGTATTGAAGGGGTCGTTGGTCCGAAAGTGTAAACACTTGTGTTCACTCTAAATATGCTAAAATGTTTGAAATACCGTATCTCAAATAAAACGTGCTTTACGGTATAAAATAAATTCGCATCCCGGCCCATCCCAGGGCTTTGATAAAAAGCGGTAACATGGAAACTCTATCACCTGAAATATTGAGAATGGCAACTGCATGCATTGATACGGGTAAGATACGGGTAAGATACTTTACAATATGTCAGTATACCAGTGCCTACCGTGCCCACCAATAAACCCGTATCTGCGGCGGCGGAACATTTTTTCTACGGCAAGGTACCGGCACATATGACTGCAGATGCATAAAATTGGTGCCGGATAAAAGTAGTTTTAAAGAGTTGCCCGCGACTGTACACTATCGGTACGCGACAAGAGTGTGGCACGCGACTCTTTTATTAGCCAATCAGAAGGCTGAAACTACATGCAGTCACTAGGCGATTGGGAAGAGAATTCGCTCTCTTTTTTTTACAGCGCTTATTTTGGAACGGCGTTGGGGAAAACTTGCGCAGAAAAAAATAATCACTGATCTTCCTTTTGCAAGATTTGTAATTGAGCTGTGTACACTTAGACCGCAACGCAAGGTAAATTTAGGCAAATAAGTTCAATTTAAACTACCAAATCAAGCTTGAAAACACGCTTGAACTACGTCATTCTTGACAATAATATTTATAACTCTACCGTTTAGCAGGGTCACAAATACGGAAATACCATTAAAGGTGTGCAAAATGGCAACATCCAAGCATGAAGTTAGAAAAACATCATGATCCAAGGATGGTACATTTAAAAAGCAAAGGAGACAACATATTGAAATTTGCGTGAGTGTATAATATGATGTTTTTACTCAGTCTGTTTATCCTGAATACTAGTAATCCCTTTGGGTGATTTATGATCCCTATGTATTTTACATGTAAGATCAAATGTGATCTGGTTTAATCTCTACGAGAGACATGATCCGCGTGTAATCCCTGATATCGTACGATGTGATTACGATTTTAACGAAAAGGGTTAACCAGCTTACACATAAGGCATTATTTCACGGGAAAACGTAGGAAATACAATGTAATTTTTTAAATACAGCCCGAAGCATATGCAAGGCGTCATTATTATAAAAACTTAGGTATTGCACCTAATGCCTTTCAGCTATCGCCGGTGTCTAGTGATTACATATATAAGGAGCTGCGCTCGCTTAATCCCAGCAAAAGCACTGGGTTAGACGGAATTCCTGCAAGGTTTCTGAAGGATGGGGCAGTTTTGTTAAAAGATCAGCTGACTCATATTGTCAATGTCTCTATTACTACCAATATAGTTCCAAAAGAATTCAAATCGGCTCGGGTGAGGCCACTGTTCAAAAAAAAGAGTAGATCAGATGTCGGGAATTATAGGCCAGTGAGTATTTTATGTGTTGCATCCAAATTACTTGAAAAAGCTGTGCACACTCAACTTGAGTCCTATTTGAGAGCAAAAAATATTTTGTATGACTTTCAATCCGGTTTCAGGGGGGGGGGGGGGGGGGCTTTTCAACTGAAATTTGTTTGACTCATTTAACCGATTACATACGTGACCAGCAATCCATGGGTAATTACACTGGGTTAGTCCTGCTTGACCTGCAGAAGGCGTTCGACACGGTTGACCATGTCATTCTCTGCAGGAAGCTTGAAGCCATGGGTATTACCTCGGTGGAATGGTTCAGGTCCTATCTGAGTGGTAGGACACAAATAGTTAATGTGAACCAAGTTGACTCAGATCCACTCAATGTGACTTGTGGTGTTCCCCAGGGGAGTATCCTTGGTCCACTTTTGTTTCTTTGTTATGTGAATGACATGGCCAGCGGTGTCGATTGTAAACTTTTACTTTATGCTGATGACAGCGCCCTCTTGGTGTCGGGCAAGGACCCTGACTGCATTGCTAACAAACTTAGTAAAGAGCTCGAGTCATGCCGCCAATGGCTAGTGGATAATAAACTCTCTTTGCACCTGGGTAAAACCGAATGTATACTTTTTGGTTCTAAAAGGAAACTTAGGAAGGTTAATTCTTTTAAAGTCACTTGTGGAGGGGAATCTCTTCAATCTACGAATAGTGCTAAATATTTGGGTGTTACTCTTGATCAATCTCTAACTGGGGAAAACATTGCCTGGGATGTGATCAAGAAGGCAGGTTCAAGGTTGAGATTTTTATATAGAAATGCTTCTTGTTTGAACACAAAGACACGCAGAACTCTATGTTTTGCACTCATTTTGTGCCACTATGACTATGCCTGTTCTGCATGGTTTTCACCACTCCCTCGATATTTAAAAAATAGGCTTCAAACTATGCAGAACAGGGTGGTCAGGTTCGTTTTGGGTATGGGTCCACGTCCCGGGTCCACGTACCCATGTGGGTCAAGAACAACGTAATAAACTTGGTTTGGTATCTGTCAAAGATAGGGTGACCCAACTAAAATTGAACCACGTTTTTAAAATCTTCCATGGTCTCTCACCTGACTACTTAAACTTTAAGTTTACACGTATATCATCTCTACATAACCACAGTACCAGGGGTAGCTCATACAACTTCACCATTCCTAGGATTCAGGGCCAGGCTAAAAACACCTTCTTTTACAGCGGTATCCAACATTGGAACTCCCTGCCTAATTCCATCAAGGAAATCAACAATTATTTCAGATTTAAAAAGGCCATTAAAAAATACCTGGCTGACCAGGCCCTTGTGGCTGAGCAGGATCCATTTGTTGCTTCATAGCTTTGGTACTGGATTTTTAGGGTTCGTTTGTGCAATATTCTTTGGGTTTTGTGTTTTTATATAGCCTATATATATTTATTTATTTATCTGCTTATACCGTTGTTTTGTCACATTCCTGTCTTTCGCCCTCATGTCTCTCTTTTCCTATAAAAGGACCCCAATGGAAATAAGCTTCCTTTATGGAGGCTTTTTGGGCTATCCTTGGTACTCTCCTGGTATTTTACACATTTTCCCAAACCTGCCGTTCTCTATAGCAAGCATCTTGCTTTTATGTCTTTTATGTGTGCTTATATATATACATGTGTATTTTGATATTGTGCAATTGTAATTTGATGAGTACTGAATAAATATGAATGAATGAATGAATGAATTTACCTTTACTTGAGCAATGCCTACGCAACGCAAGGCTAGGGAATTGGGTTATTGGGGAGTCAAAAAAGAGATCTTGAGCAACACCAGATTGCTTCATTCTCATCACATGAGTTGACCGTTGAATGTCTGTCTTAAATGTCTACTAAGTTTTTGATTTCTTTACATCACAAGTTAACGAAATAAAATCCATCATAAACATGCTAAATACATAGAGGGTCTTGTGAAGAAAAAGAAACTGCATACGTGACTTCTGCGGTAGAAGTAGTTGACTCTGCGCGGGAATAAAGTTTGACAATATCCACCGATTGTTTCTATTGTTTGAGATTTGAGGAAGCTTCAGATCCACTCTAGGATTTTGTTGTCATTGACTGTGTAGTGCTCGGTTTTCTCTTCATGGAACGGGCGAATATCACTAGTAGGATTTTTTTAAAGGAAAGGGCGGAAGAAAGAATGATGTCTTTTATATAAGCCTGTCCCTTGATCTTATATAGATGGGCATTTCCTCAGGTTGCGTTGAAGGAATCCGTTGGTGCTGTTGGTCTTCTTGCAGATTCCACACCTCCAAATAATTTGTGCTAGCGCCCAACACTAGCCTGTGTTTTAGTTCAAGAAGGCTCTCACCTTTAACCATTGACTTAAGGGGGGACTTAAGGAAGTTTTTGATTTGATTTTTTGAATTTTGTGAGTGCTGTAATTATTGAACTATTAATCAAATGATATAAAAGTATACATTTTTAGAAAGGAAATGGACCAGAGAATCCAAATTTTGCGTCAATTTTGACCAAAAAAGTAGATTTTTTGAGAAAATCACAAAATTCACTTTTTTAACCCAATTTTTTTTGAACAAAGCTAACAAAAAATAATTTTGAGTAAAAAATGGCCAAATCACTTTATAATGATGTTAAGACACTAATGAACGGACGATTTAAAAAATGTTGACCAAAAAGTGCCAAAAAACGTGAAAAAAATGATTTTTCTTTTTTTTTAACACTTTTTTGTCAAAATTTCAAAAAATAGTGGAATTTATTTACCACTTAATTAACGATAACTTTGATCAGAAACGTGTAAACCTTATAGTTCGTTCGATCTAAAGGTCATGTATCCTAACATCAGCCTATTGCGTAGTATAAGCTTATTACGAGTCGTATGAGAGCTATGATACAGAGCTAGTATAAGCTTATTATAACGATACGCATTCAAGAATACCAGCAGCCAATTTAATTTCTATATTTTAGTTATTTATTTATTTATTTATTCGGACATACACTTTTGGAACAGTGGCAAAAGTCTTCTCGACTAATGCGTCCATAAACATAACACAATGTTTAATACAAAAAGGGAAATATTATATACAAATATTTACATGGTAACATAGATTCATGCAAGGTTAATGCTACGTGCGGTCCATGCACGTTTCAAATATGATTTACAAAACACATCAAATATATGAAGTAAGTGAAAATCATCACTTGCAGTAAGAACATCATTTGAAAGACCTAGCATAAGACACAATTTTATTGTTAGACTACCCGATATAAAGATTCTCCAAAATTCGTCTAAATTATGTAGTAACAGTTGATGTTCAAGCTTGCGATATTCATCAACTCTGATATGATTTAAGCCGCTACATAGAAATAGGAAATGTCTCAAATCCTCAATATCATTATTGCATAATGGACAGTATATATTTATATCGGGTTTCCATGAGTGAGCACGGCCATTGAGTGGTAGTGTATTTGACCGTGCTCTGAATTTCATTGATGCACCATAGAAATCTAATTTGCATATTAAATAATCTTCTAAACCAGGTTTACTTTTGAATAATACATAGTCCTTCAAGGATGATTTTGTCATAGCTGAATTGAGCCACTTAACATTATCAATACTGGTATTACTAAAATTATTGATCCAAAATCGGCTGTTATGAAGATTGTCTTTAAATATATAATCCATACCACAATCAGCCATAGCCTTTTCAATATGTACAAACCACTTCCATCTTAGATTATTACAATTGTTCTTATAATACTTTTTAATATAAACAGTATGCATAGCTTTAAAAAAAAGATTCGGCCATCGATATGATTGCATTTGTCGAAGTCTATTAAAATATTTAATACGCAGTTTATTTTGGATTAAAGCAATCGGTTGCCATCCCAAATCACCTATCAAACATTCCAGTGGGGTGTTCCTGGGGGCTTTCAGAATTGACCTTGCCATTTGGTATTGTATGATTCAATACGTTTGGTGTCATTAGCGCTTCCAGGGACCCATATAGCTATGTGGTAGGGTATGTATTGGAGAGCGAGTGCTAGGCTATAGGCTAGGCTATATAGGACTATACTGCTACGTCACTCCTAAGACTAAATGTTCTTACTCTAAATATCCATAACATGTCACGGATCATCACATTTTCTAAATCCTGGATTAAGTCTTCAAGGCCTGCCTGCTGCAAGAAATCTTTGACCGCTCTGTCACCCACCATAGCTAAATATGATTGGCTTGAGTTTGATTAAAATTTGTTTAAACTCCAGATATGGTGTAAAAATCAATAACTCTAGAAATGGGTAAAGAACACCACAACTATACATCGTGTACAAAAGTATACTCCTTTTCTGTGTAAAAAGTAACACAACTTTTGAGTAAAACTAGTACCCCCTTCAAATTGGGTAAACTTTACCCCAAAAAAGGGTCAAACGGCAACAGGGTCCTTTTGGTGTAAACTTTTCCTGGAGTAAAATATAACCCTGTCGCTGGGAAAAACTGTACCCAACCTTAAATGGGTACTGGATTACCCAATTATTTAGTTGAGGCCGTTGTACCATCGTAAAGTGTTCTGGTTTACTCAGTATTGAGTATTTTTTTCTAACAGTGTAAGTGTGATAATTTTTACATTCTATATAAGCCCTATCATGCCTATAGTATTTAGAAGTGATGCCTTTGTAACGGTTATTTCTGTGATAAGAGAGTTATTTCGTTCAAAATCGGCTAAATATTGGCTTTTTGTGAATTTTGAAAAATAGTGTGACGTGAGGCCGTTCCCTTGGAAACGCAGTCCCGTTCCCAAGCCCGCCCTCTATTGAAAAGTGGTTTTGGTTTGTATTCCGGCGGGCGACGGACTTCCGTCACTTGATGAATCGCCGTGTAAAAAACGTCAGTGCGTCACTAGTAAACAGAGCGCCCTCATTTGAAACGGGGCTACAGCTGACTTTAAATAAAACCCTTTCATTCTGCTGCGATCAGGCCAGCTCGCTACTGACGCTGAAACATTATCAAAATGCCAAGCCAAGCGCATCCAGATCTCAATGGGAACTGGCTGGGACGTGAGAGGGTCCCCATGGTCGCCCTTGAGAGCTAGTGCAGGTTCGTCGTTCTGTCAGAGCGCTTTCCTCGGGTGCTGAAAAAGCCTTGCCTTTGTATCTTCTCATAATTTGTGTCTATGTCGTTCTACAGGGTGAGTCAAAATATTCAGATCCCGATTTAACAATTTTCTAAACCAGTTGATATGCAAAAATTAATGAAATCTATATGTACAGTAAGAAAGCATTGTTAGCTATAAAACTTAAATTTGAATTTAAAATTTGAACTTAAATATTTCAAACGGGAGATATGTGCATTTTCCCAAGTTCTGTGAAATTTAATCTGTTCCAACTTCAAAGGTACCTCTATGAATGCAAAAGTTTAACGCACGCATTTTTAATGTCAATCAATGGCGTGTTGGTATTCACAATGTCTACAATATGGAAAATGGGGGTATATTTGGAACACTTTGGATTTCGCGCTATTTTGTTAATTATGGCCTGGAATAAGGTATTGTCTTGGAAATTGCACCAATGAAAAAGTATTTCTTCTCCTATAAACAATGAAGGAATCGGCCAATTATTAACAAGAACTATTTTTCCTGATTTTCCAAAAACGGGAACTGAATATTTTGACTCACACTGTATGTACATGTATAATGTTGTTCACTTGTCAAACCCCGAAAACAGACTGAAGACAGGAGGCTTTCTTTTAGGGCGATTGCACGGGGGTCATTAGTTCAAATAATCCTTTAATACACAAAGACATGCATGTCCAATCACTGGGATTATTAAGTTTTTAAACTTAACACCTGTTAAAACAGGTGTTTGGTATTGTATTTTGGGTGATGATTTGAAAATAATTATAGTGAATTCATCGAACTATCGAATAGCGATCCGTGGTGCTCTGGGATGGGCAGGGGTGATGAGCAAAATAAGATGTTCTGTCTTCTGGCGCATATTTGCTAGTAGTCGAAGGATCCCATTTTATTCCAACCTCCGGTCGAACTTCATCTAAACAAGTATAATGTGAATTTAGCTGCCTTATGCAATATACACAACACTGTTCCGATGCATTAGGATTCTCATTACACACATGCACGTAGCAGCTATGTTTTGTGTACCATTCACAGAGAGAAAAATATCGAACCATTTGCGCATTATTTGATATGAAAAGGCTTTGAAATCGTCACCTGTGATTTCATTTGGCTTATAAACAGAAGAGAGGGAAGAGAGGAAGAGAAAAAGGGAAACGGAAAGGGAAGGAAAAGGACAAGGGGAATAAGGGAAATGAAAGGAAAGAGGGAGACGAGGAGGAGGGGAGAAGGGAAGGAGAGCTAAAAGAGGGAAAAGGAAAGAGAAAAACGAAAGGTAGGAAGGGGAGAGGGGAAGGAAAAGAATAGTGTAGATAAGGAAGGGGAATAGTGTAGATAAGGAAGGGGAAATAAATAAGTGGAAAGAAGTGAAATCAAAAAGAAACTTGGAGAAGAGATTTAAAACAATTAACAATTACACTGATTGTGTAAGCGTGCATTACTTCAGTGACTTCCATCAAGCTAATCGATATAGGACCGGATAAGGGATCCCCCCCCCCCCCCCCTTTTGACTTTGAGTGAATTGCGCCAATTTGAAGAATGTATTTACTTAATTCCCATCTAAATGACTATCTGTCCAGGAATATCATTATAGAAGCCCAATTAAAAGAAATGTAGGCCTACCTAATATGGCCTTCGTGTAAATATGTTGTTAACATTCTGCGCGCTATAGGCTACGCGCGCTTCAATAGGATGCCACGTCTTCGGGGAAATCAACAACCCAGCTAGCTGCGCTATTTTAGGTCATAACTTTTTTCTACATTCCGGAGGTGGGGGGGGGGAGGGGCGTAACAGCCGTTGGGGGGGGGGGGGGGGGGGGCAGGGGGGCACAGTGCCCCCCCCCCCTCCCCCTGAAGGTGCTCAGCAGGAAATTCAAACCTACCCACCAGGAAAAATGGGGGGAGGGCGATTTTTTGTGAGCGTGCGAAATTTTGTGAGCGTGCGAATTTTTTTTTTTGACCGTGCGAAATTTGTTGACCATCCCAGCTACCGCCCGCCTCCAGTAGAAATAATGAACGGCCCCTAATGAGACAATTATGGGAATTCTTCTGATATCAAAATATTTTGATGTGAAGAAAAAAATCTTAGCTCAAAATAAGGTGATCAGCTGAATATCGCTGGGTGGATCCCATATCGGACTGCTACCCCCATATCAGGATAGGTCTTGTAGGAAAGGCCTGAAAAGCTTGTACCTTTTTATTGAATCTCGTTTCAAGCAGCCTGGTGATAAGCATATATGAAAGGAACCGACAATTTGGAACCCGGTAGTATATTTTAACGGAATAAATCGTATTGGAATCTTGAAACCAATGCTTAGCACCAGGCTGCCGGAAACGGGATTCACTTTTTATTTTACCCATGTGCACAATTTTAAATCTATGGCTTTCCCGCACAAAACATTTTGCGGCTTGAGGCAGAGTCTAACAACTACTTGTGGTGCGTATTATTTAGGATACCTACGTATGGTCAACAGAATTTAGTGTACGAGAAAAAAAAATCCCAAAATAATTCTTTAGCCAAAGAAATAACGCATAAAAATGTATACCTGGCGCCGTCTAGCATTATTTCCGTTCCGGCAGAATTTAGCTGCAACTTTTAGACGATATCATGGAGAAAAGGTTGCTACCATCGGCTCACCAGCTGACAAAAATTCAGAACAATACAAGGTAAAGAGAAAGTCAACTTGAACGATGCGCAGAATTCTGCACCATTGCTTTTACAAATAAAGAGCAATGCCAATGTGTACAATATCCCAACAAGGTTAATGAACTGAATGATTAAAAATCAAACTGGTGACTCATCCTCTACAAAGAATGGCAATGTCTTGCTATACTCTATTTGGCCATCTCGAGACAGTGACGTAACCGCGTATTCTACTAATTGCATCACATAACGCGCGCGCGTACTCACGGCGCTGGCGTACAAACACGAGCGTTGAAAGGCGGAAGATACACACGCGTGCGTAAAAGCTGCGCTTGTTCAGTTACGTCACTGTCTCGAGATGGCCAAATAGAGTATAGACGTCCCGTAACTCAAGTGCGCATGCTCAAACCAATTAAAATACGTTGTAGCTAAACACGGTTTATTCCGTACGGGACGTGAGGCAAGATATAGCCCAAAGAATAGCACCACATTCTAGACTATGATGTTCATAAAATTTTAAAAATGAAATTATCTCTTTGAAAATGGAATAGGGGCCTACATGGAAACAAAGTACTTTACAATAAAAAATGATGGTTCAACCTTGTCTGCAGGCTGAATAATAAAAAGTTATATTCCAAAAGTAGAGGGCCTTATATTGCTGAAAACTGGGCAAGTCATGCACATTTTAAATCATTTTAGGTAAAAAAGGGTTTACTTTCATGATGTCCAGTTGCTTGTGTGGGGTTATTTAGACATCAGTGAATACACCCAGCTTGTTTCATACTTTTCCGCTGGATTTAATGGAAGAAGAAGAAGAGTTTTCTACATATTTTGGTCAACTTTTTTCAAAAATATTCAAAAAAAATGTCGCCCTCTATAGTCAATGATATGAACATCCCTATCTATGATGGTCAGTGATGGTTGGCCGAGCGGTCTAGCGTGCTGATCGTCGGTCGGGAGTTTTCTATCAAAATAATAAATCGTGGGTTCAAGGTCAAATCGTCTTGAAACCAGGATTCTTTGCTCACCCCAAAAATTTCCTATCTAGGTTGCTAATACTACAATCAAAATCTTAATTCAGTGAGGGTTAGTTATTGGAGTCTCTTTCCGTGGTTTAAGCTGATAAATGATAATCAAATTTAATTGTAGAATTTCTCCTCTACCCCATTCACTGTGAACAACGTGCAGGTCCATACAGTGAGTGTCAGTTAGCTGTGATTCAGAGAATCACGTAAAACCGTTGGTCCTGTGTATTCAGACACTTCACTCTGAACACGTTAAAATAGTTGCAGACCTTATCGTAAAGAGTAGGGGATCATCCCGGGTCTGTTACCTGTACAAAACCCACGTCTCTCTAGGTATCAGAGGGCTCCTAGGACAAGCCGTTGCTTAATATGGAGTATGTAGAACCAAAGATTTTCTACTAGAAAATCTTTGGTAGAACAGTACTCTTTATAAATACTAGTAAGGGATGCATGGCATTGTCGCCATTCATGCTGCTCCACCCTACATGTACTTGCACCCTTCTTCAAACCTAACCAGAGGTCACCATCTTCACTTCCAACAGCAACACTGCAGGATCCTCTCAAACCAGCACAGTTTCTTTCCAAGTGTCATTTGCATTTGGAATGCATTACCATCCACTGTGGTATCAGCTCAGTCTCTTCAGATCTTCCAGAGCCGCCTGAAGCCCCTCTCCCTACGCTAGCCAGCCAGATAGGCTCTATTTTTACCTGCACCTGAGAGTTTTTGTTTACGCACCCTTTTCGTTAATTAATGTTCCTGTGATCGGAACCCTTGCACCAAGTACGACAATACTCCGCCTTGGCGGGATGTACTTTATGTGGTAGAAGTAGAAGAAGTAGATTCACAGCGAGGCAACACAAGACATGTGCATTTGGACAAAATTGGCCTCAAATCATATTACTAAGATTTTTCCTAATACCAGCGCATGTAAAAATGACTTGAGAATAAAATCAAATGTGATATTCAAAACTACTAGTTTCTGAAAGTTTCAAAAGGTTTCTTGCTGATTCAATGATTAACGTATTCAACTCAGTTTAGATTTAACTATCGCTAAATTCCCAGTTTTAAACTAAATTTCTAAATGTCCTTTTTTAACCACATTCCATCATGCATATTTTCAAAGCATTCTCTAAGTAATTCTGCAAGTAGTTATCGAAAAACCTACCCAAAAAGTAGCATAAATTCCCAAAACTGCAGACCTGATGATGTCATCATCGGAAAACTTTGACAAACGCTCGGACTCTCAATTCATTCACAAATCCAAGTCTGTGAAAAGATCGGCTGGCCCCAAAACACTGACGTCATAATGAGCTGTGCAGTACTCCAAACGAGCCCAGCGGTCACGCTGGCTGGCTGCTGGCGTACTCATTAGCATAATTTATTCAGATTCTATCCCCTGTGCAGTATTCAAGGTGCAGTATAGCCTGTAGTGTAGGCCAACTTTATGATTTTATCTCCTTGTATCGAGATACGAGGAGCTAACAATAACATAGATCCCTGTTGGCAACGGATATAACGGTGTCACTGAAGCGAGTTATTTTAGTGAAAATATTTCTGGAACACTGCAAAAGGTTACACTTTTGCACACGCCATCAATCGCCACAGGTTGGCTTAAAACGTTTCCCCGTCATGGCATGCCGTTGTTGTAATGGTGGCATATAATTCCAATTTTCAGTGGTATGCCCCCCCTAGTGTCCAGGCTACATTTTATGTCTTAGAAAATGCCACTTGGGCTTGGCAAATACTTCAGTGTCACCACTCACCAGCGTTCCTGATAACCGGTGTCGCATCACAAAATGTGCCACACTTTTGAAGTATTGCGATTCAATTGCACAAATGTGAAGCTAAAAGTGCGACGCAAGAAGATTCCCTATTTGATATTTGATCACGTTCTATCAAAGCCAAACCTAAAAAGATTGAGTTTCATTTTCAAATAACTAAAAAAAGTATGATAAATCTTCAAGTATCGGGAGTTCATATTTTGTTTTCGTCAGAGTCAAAATCCTCATTGTTTTACATTACATGCGCAGAAGTCTAACTGTCGGTTTAAAATTTAAAAAATGGCGGTTTCTGCGCACATCGGAGAAATGTTATAATCATGAAGTCACTTTTGATGCTAGACGAGTGTTACGAAAAGGCGAATCGAAAAGGCGCCAACAAAAATAAGTTACATATAAGCATGATCATATATCAGGATTAAAAAAAAAAATTAGATGAAATAAATGGCATTTGAAAGCTAAGACTTTAGTCTATCAATATGTATACAATTGTTACACCAAATTCTAGAAGTTCATGGTCAATAAGTTGGGTAAACACTTGCACGTTTTTTTAAACACCCTGTACATATAAGTATTTTATACTAGTTTATTTTTTTAGCTAATCTCATTTAATTGACCGCATGTTTTTCTGACTACACCATTTTCTTAAAATAAAATTTGGTGACGATGTAATCCACCGATCGGCGATTACATGTTTGAATTTCATCTGTCACACTGAAGTGTTTACTTAGCCCAAGTAGCATTTTCTAAGATGTCAATTGTAGCCGGGGCGGTAGGTGCATACCACTGAAAATTGGTGTTATATGCCACTGTTCAACATGTGGTAACGTATCAAGCCTACCTGGTACGATAAGTGTCTTCTGCGTGTAGTAGGCCTACTCATATACTATTGTATTGAGTATTGGGTGTACTATTTTAAGCTCCTCCAAACTGTGTCAAATGCCTTTCGGAAGTCCAAAAAAGCCATATATGTACCTTTTACCTTGAAAAATATAGTGGTGAGTAGGTGTAATGATGGTAAGCCTTAAAAAGCACACCAAATAGTACATGCTGTCCAAATCTACACCGTCATAAGTTGTATTGTAAATATCTCTCATGTGCCAGTCATTGGTGAGAACTGGTTCACTGCTACTCACTCATCAGTCACAGTCAGTGAAGGGTTGTGTGATGCTTTCTGTGCATGTTCTATCAGTTATATGTGTACACTAAGTTTAAGGATAGGGAAAATGCGCAAAAGCGCAAAAGCACCAAAAATCGCGCATTTCAGGTCTCACGGCGCATTTTTCAATTTTTGAAAGAAAAAAAAAAATTGGAAAAAAGTTGGATTTTTTTTTTTTTCATGTACGATTTTACTGAAAATGAGCAGAAATTCAGAATTGGAGTGGTTAATTTGGCAACAAATCTTTTATCTGAGACACATACGGTCTTTAAATGGATGAAAACGTGTTATCTAAATAATGAGCACAATTCTACAAGTCCGCACCACATTTTTAAGAATGTAAGCTTACTTACAAACTTTCATAAAATTGCCAAATTTTGAAGAAATATTTGCCTCAAAATCATACTTTTTCTTCCATCAGAAAGGCATATTAATCAAAAAGTTAACTCTTTTCTGCTACACTGTTCTTCATAAATTCATATATCTGTACTATTTGTGAAATATTTACTGTTTTTCCCGACGACATGACAACTCCATCATTATTTTATTTTAATTTTAGTTTCAATATTTACTGGTGAATATTAAACTGTGAAGAGAAACATTACTTTTTGGTGAATAAATGGATGGACTGATTATTAATTTATTATAGACTAACTAAGACTCTACCGCCCTCAATATCACTATTCTGTCACACCACACCAGCAGCTAGCACGCGGTAATAGACCATTTCAAATCCGAAAATATACGACCACCCGAATGTTTCCGATTAGCCACACTCGGTTCCATGACCTGACAGGTCATGGCCATGTGCCGGAGAAAAACAACGTGTTTTTCACCCGTCTGCCCGTGTGGTAGATTGCGCTGGTGATGGTGATAGATTGTATCCCTCACAAAGTTGATGTTGCGGCATTTCAGTTACAAAAACGAGTGAGATGCAAGAGATTTAGGGTAATATTTTCACTTTTTACCGTCTGCTCGATACATTTGGTATTTGTCCGTCAGCGCCTTTGTTGATAAAAAAACAAAATAGTCTCGTTCCACGTTTTACTTCTCATGTGTGCACGCGTGTATGTAAACATAGGCGGACAATCAACTAGGGCAATGCTGTGAACGCGATCAACTGTTGCGAAGAACGCGCAACGCACCTACTTCACGTGACCTGTTTTTCCGAAGATTTCCGATCTCAATTTGAAATGGTCTATAGTGGGGGATTATACATTCAGAAAGTCAAAACAAGATGGCGTCGCACGTGATAATTTCAACCGGCGCTGTATAAAAGTCAAAATACTACAGTAATTAATTGGAATATAAATGAAAACTATGAAACCTCTGTACCAGGAATAACTTTGGAAAATTAATATGTTGAAATGTAGGTATGAAAATCGGACTGAAAGTAAGCTTACATATTTTTAAATAAGAATTTGAGGCGTGATATTTGATGGGTGATTCACCGGTGCAGGGATCGATACAAAACATTGTTATTCGAGGGGAACGGCGAAAAAGCACTAAATTGCACATTTTAGACTAATTTAGGCCGTATTTTTCGCGCATTTTCGCGCATTTAGGCATTTTAAATCGCGCAAAATCCCTGTGGTTAGTGTACACACAGTACAACTGTTTTCCTGTGGATGGGCTTATCAGATAGTGACAAAAACTCGCAAACGGAAAATCGCACAATGAAAACAACTTTACTGTAGTGTAGGCCTACATACACATGTGCAGAAGCGTCACATTGAAAAACGATCAATTTATTCTAGGTCATTTACCGGGTAAACCGCATGACCTACCAAGACAATACAAGAAACACAAAACACAACTTTTTGCATTTTAAAAACTTGACTGAAAATAAAATCTCAGTTTTCATTTTGAATGCAAGAGCCCCAAGTGATTATCCTGGGTCTATATCTGTACACACATTGTCCCTTGGTTTTTAGGGGACTTAGAAATCAATATCCTGACTAAAGGACTATGCCAAGTATAGAAGTCAATACTTATGTGACTCTGAATCACTATCCACTATATAGGCCTATATATTCTAGTACTTCAATGCCTTTATGAATGACTTGATTTAAAAAATACATGGCATTTATAAATGTACCCAATCTATCATTTTCTAGGAAAATGTAATAAAGATGAAAAGTTTGGTTGATGATCTCAAGAAGAACATCAGCAAAGTAACCCAAGGAGGCGGGCAGAAGAGCATCGACAGACATGTGTCACAAGGCAAGATGTTGGTTAGAGATCGCATCACAACACTACTGGATCCTGGGTATGTATTTATGATCCAAGTCTGAGGTTGGGAGGGAGGGAGGGAGGGAAGAAGATACAAGAGCATTGACAGACATGTGTCACAAGGCAAGATGCTGGTTATAGATCGCATCACAACACTACTACTGGATCCTGGGTATGTATTTATGATCCAAGCCTGAGTGAGGGTGGGAGGGAGGGAGGGAAGAATATTCAAGAGCATTGACAGACACGTGTCATAAGGAAAGATGTTGGTTAGAGATCGCATCACAAATTCATAACACTACTGGATCCTGGTTTATATTTATGATCCAAGTCTGAGAGAGGGAGGGGGGGGGGGAAGAATATACAAGAGCATTGACAGACACGTGTCACAAGGAAAGATGTTGGTTAGAGATCGCATCACAACACTACTGGATCCTGGGTTTGATTTATGATCCAAGTCTGAAAGAAGGGTTGGAGGGAGGGTGGGAGGCAAGAAGGTACAAGAGCATTGACAGACACCTGTCGCAATGCAAGATGCTGGTTATAGATCGCATCACAACACTACTACTGGATCCTGGGTTTGATTTATGATCCAAGTCTGAGGGAGGGTGGGAGGGAAGAAGGTGCAAGAGCATTGACAGACACCTGTCGCAAGGCAAGATGCTGGTTAGAGATCGCATCACAACACTACTGGATTCTGGGTATGTGTGTATTTATATTCTAGCTTGAGAGAGAGTGGAAAACGGGGAAGGTAGAGTTTTACAATGCAAACTTGTGTCACTGTATTACTGAACTGGCTTACTGGATCCTGTGTATGTCCTAGCTAACAGGACAAAATAAGGAAGACAGATGAGGGTACCATGTTCAATGTGAAAGCTTCATTCAATGCAAACTTGTGTCACTGTATTACTGAACTGGCTTACTGGATCCTGTGTATGTCCTAGCTAACAGGACAAAATAAGGAAGACAGATGAGGGTACCATGTTCAATGTGAAAGCTTCATTCAATGCAAACTTGTGTCACTGTATTACTGAACTGGCTTACTGGATCCTGTGTATGTCCTAGCTAACAGGACAAAATAAGGAAGACAGATGAGGGTACCATGTTCAAATTGAAAGCTTCATTCAATTTCATATCATATTCTTAACACTTCAGAAACATCCTGCAATTTATCACACAGAATGATATCGCACCAAAAAGCTGAATGGTTGACGAGGATTATTTCTTGAGAAATGCATTGGGCAACATAAACCTAGCAGATAGAAACGCAGTCAGACACATACAAAATAAATAAAATTGTAGTCGCGCGGTAAACAATATCTTTTCATTCAGATTATAGCTACAAGTATTACCAATCCGATGAAGAATTGTAGGTTATTGATTGTTCAATTATAATTGATGCAAATAGTTATTGTAAGTAAACTAACAGTGAAGAATTGATTGGATAAAAGTGTTTCTGAATGAGAATAAAGGTATTGTCATTTATCAGTTTTTTCATTTCGTACAGACGGATGTTTGATATGACACTATGGACACAATGGATACATGAGAGAGGCTAAAACAATACAATTCAATCTCTAAATGAAAAATAAAATAAAAGGTTTTGAAAACCCAAATAGAAATGAGAAAAAAATAGTTTACAAGTGGCTCCTAGTTGTTTGGAACCCTGATTTTAAGTCCATGTAGATAATTAAAGGTAGATGACCCGATCACATTTTCGTAACACAGAATTATTTCAAACATATGGAGATTTTCATATCATATGAAAGCTCGTATTTTTCTCATCATCATACTGAAATTTGACAGCCTAAATCGGTATAATTACGGAGAAATCGATGAAATAACGTTGAATTACCGCGAATGGTGGTAACCACCGATATAGTTTGTGTACTACTCAATGGGTACAGTTCACAGCATCTTGTGCGTCTAAAATAAGAACCATTAGAGCTATGCAACTCAAACTTTGGAACACGACTTTTTTAAGGATGACTTTTCATGTAGAATAGAAAACTTCAAGTTGAAAATCGGAACATCTACCTTTAAGTCCATATAGATATATTCATTCTTCAATTAATCTATTCAAACATAACCGAGTGATTAATATTTGACAGGTCTCCCTTCTTAGAGCTATCCCAGCTAGCAGGGTATGAGTTATATGGTTCAGAAGAAGTGCCAGCAGGTGGTATCATAACCGGTATTGGCAGAGTATCTGGGTAAGTATACTGTTAAACCAGAAATATTTGTGTCATTTAAATTTCGCTAATTTCGCAAGGAGCTCCTACTCGCGAAAATGTTGTGCTGCAAATATTTCCAATTTACCTTGCAAAGTTACAAAATGTTGATGCAGTGAATTAGGCCAGTATTATTGATTCGTGAAATTTTAAGTTCGCAAACATTTCTGGTTTTACAGTACTGTAAATCAGGTTCATTTCGCGAGCAATTTAATTTCACGGATTTCGCGAGAGGCTAAAATTCGTGAAATTATATTGCCACGAATTAATGTGTGTGAAGATGACAGTAGTGGTAGAAATTTAAGTTCGCGAAATTAAGTTATCGCGAACGTAGTGATAAGCAATTCCCGAAAAAAGTTGCCGCAAAATTAACTTGTTTTACAGTATCCAATACTCAATAAGTGGTTATTTTCGTGCATAATTTTTCGCAATTTTATAGTTTTTGGAAAATGTGCAAGATTTTAATTTCGCGGTTTCTACATAAATTATAATGTAACTCTATTGCAAAAGAACATTTTGTGTGTTTATATTTTCGCATTTTCATGTCCATTCGCGAAAATAAAACCCTCGCAAAAATGACCATGTATAGTGTCGTATACAGGAAAAGTTTCTGTAATCAGATGCAAGCAAGTAAAGCAAGAATAAAATAGGACTGATTCCATGACTCTACCATCAAACAATTTAACAAATGGTCACATTTGGTCACTCATACTGAGATAAAGGGATTGCTAGCTGCCACTGCAATGCTTAAAATGGTATAATTTTGTTATGAATCAGCTGTCCCAAAATTTCCTGATATCATTACTGTCAATGCCTGTGAATGAGGGAAAGGGCATACTCAGTCTAAACAGGGGTGTGAGAGTTTCTTATTTTAGCTGATTTCCTCTTTTTTAAACTTTTTTTTGGTGCCAAAATGCCAGCCTTTTTCTTTTATTTTCAGTCCATATTTGGTATATTTACCCTAACTTTACACTGTTTTTCCTCGTTTTTGTCTGTTTACTTTTTTTAAATATTTGAGCCCTCTCACACACATGTCTAAAAATCTAGTATAAACAAAATGTTCCTCTACCTGTTTTGGTTAGTCATTGACATTTGAGTGTTAATGTTATTGTAATAATATGATAATTAGTTCCATCGATACTAACATTTGAAGGATCCTTAATTAAAAAAACCACAAAGGATTATTTTCTTTTATTAAGCAATATCTCAAAAACAATATTCTCAACTTTTAGTATGCATTCATTATTGTCCAGCAATTTTTGAAAAAAAACCCACTGCTGCTCGATTTAAAAGCATATACAATTGTTGAGCTTAATGAATCTGTTAATGAATACTGATATATTTCTTTGTATATTTCAGAGTTGAATGTATGATTGTTGCCAATGATGCCACAGTGAAAGCTGGTACCTACTATCCTATTACAGTCAAGAAACATCTTAGGGCACAGGAGATAGCCAGTGAGAACAATCTACCATGTATATACTTAGGTAAGATGTATGGCAATGCTAAATAAAAACTTATCCTCGCTTTCCCCTCGACTTGCAACAAAGTTGATAAACTGACCAATCCACAAACTCATCGGATCTATTTCGTAATTATAGGTTAGCATGATATGGGTTATGGGTATCTTTTTTCAGACTACAAATTCCATAAATTGTCATCTTAACTCTGCCATTATATAGATATTCATGGCAAAGTTCAATTCATAGTGTAATTGTTCTTCCTTGTGGCAATATGTGACGTGATCAAGCGAAATGAGTCGCATGTCGGTAGTTTTCAATTTTGATATTTATCCATCATTTAAAAGCAGGTGGAAAATGTTACAATATGGTCCAAACCCAACTAAAATCAAACTTCTAATTTTTAAGTTACAAAAAAATTTACCAACTGAGGAAACAAAGAAAAACTCAAAATCAATATTCCTGACATCCGACTCATTCTGCTTGGTCGCGTCACATATGATGAGTTTTGAATTTAAGATGGAATACCCCTACAGCTTTTGTCCCTGTATAAGCTAGTCAACCCCTCCTGGAATTACATCATACTTTTGTAAGCTGCATGGGGAAGGGGAGGGTGCTAATTTACTATTGAAACTTCATTTAAGAAAAATCCGCTGAAAGGTAACTTTTGTAAAAGTACAGTAGAGTGAAATTCCCCCCCCCCCCACTCCATTGCAGCATTCGTGTTGAGTCAGCACTGTCAGCAGTAACATGATGGATGGCCTAATGAATGGAATGTAATTTATGTAAAGCAAATAAAATTTCTTTGCGATTTCTAATCATGCAGCAAGAAATAATCATTCCCTGATGAGGCCAGGGTAATAAACACTGGTTCCCAATAAGGTCTATCGCAAATAGGTAAAAATCAAATGATTATCCTTTTCTGATGCATTGTGGGATAGGAAAGGTGGAGCCAATGTTGTCCCTTTTCAATTTCACAATGCAACAGAAAAGGATAATCAATTGATGTTTACCTATTTGCGATAAGGTCTTTGGTTCGAGGCACCCACCAAGTTTAATGAAACGTTAGTTGATGAGTGATTTTCTAACAATCACTACTCCTATTTCAATATTCATAGTTATAATTTTGTATCCTCATCTTTCTTTGAACATATCAAGTTGATTCTGGCGGTGCCAATCTTCCACGTCAGGATGAGGTATTTCCAGACAGGGATAACTTTGGTAGGATATTTTTCAACCAAGCCACAATGTCCGCAAAGAAAATACCTCAGGTATGTATGTAGTTTTCGGCGAGGAAAAAACCCACCCTGTTGTACAGACCCGATCGTCCCACAGGATTTTCTTTTTTAGCATTTTTTTGGGGCCGAAAATCTTTCGAAACATTTTTTAACAATTTTTTCAAAAAATCGCCATTTTTGCAGATTTTCGTGACATTTAAGGTTGAAAAACAATAAAAAAAAACCCAAAAAACAACAAACAACTGACCGATCCTACTTGACAGGTCCGTCCACCCGTAAAACAGAGTTTTGTTTATTCGTCGCCTAATATTCTTTCAGTCATTATAGTCAGCTGCAAAGAAATTCAGCACTTTTTCTGTTACAACCACGTTTTAAGCGTCAACACAGAAGTACAGTTTGCCTTAAAGGCATCTCAGTTTCTAAAATAACAAAAATTACAATGCATTCTCAAAAAGGATGTGGGAAGACACAAACAATTGGCACTTATACCTAATTGACTGTTTTAAACCTCAATATAATTATGTGTTGTTTCACCCCTACTTTAGGTTGCAGTTGTTTTAGGTAGCTGTACCGCTGGTGGTGCCTATATACCAGCCATGGCTGATGAGAGTATCATAGTAAAGAAACAGGGCACCATATTCTTGGCTGGTCCCCCTCTAGTCAAAGCTGCCACCGGACAGGTCATATCACCAGAGGAATTGGGTGGAGCTGATTTACATTGCAGGTTTGTGTAGAAAGAGGGTGGGGATAGGGAAGGGGTAGGTGCAGTATTGAAGGGAGTGGAGACAGGGGCAGATAAGAGTAAGAAACAATGGCACCATATTCCTGGCAGGTCCCCCTCTAGTCAAACCTTCCACTCGGCAAGTTATCAACAGAGGAACTGGGAGGAGCTGATTTGCATTGTAGGTTTGTGTTCAAGGTAAAGAGGTAGGGAAGGGAGGAAAAGGAGGCGGGATACATATAAAATGGAGCAGATGAGAGTATCAAAGTGAAAAAAACACAGCACAATATTCTTGGTTGGTCCTTCCTTGGGGAAAGTCATATGTCCTCCTCGCCTTTTGATGGATGTCCATATCAATAATATTTGTCGTGCGGCCTCTCATGCTCTTTACAAGATAGGTCAAATTCGTCAATATCTTGACTAGCCAACCACTGAAAGACTAATCCATGCTTTTGTGACATGTCGACTTGATAATTGTAACAGTCTGCTATTTGCTCTTCCTGAAACACAGATCTCAAAACTTCAACGCATACAAAATTCAGCTGCTCGACTTGTTACTCTTTCGAAGATTCGCTGTCACATTTCTCCTGTCCTTCGTGACTTACACTGGTTACCAATAAAATCACGCATTATGTTCAAGATTCTTCTATTAACTTTTAAATGTTCTCGTGGACTTGCACCTATGTACCTCCAAGATCTCATACATCATTACAAGCCCACACGCAATCTCCGTTCTCGCTCAAAATATCTTCTTGCTCATGTTTCTTCACCTTCGACATCATATGGACGCCGTTCTTTTCAAGATGCTTCTACTGAACTTTGGAATCAATTACCATATCATGTTAAATCAGCCAAAACTCTTGAACAGTTCAAATCATCGCTAAAAACTTACCTATTTAATGTTAATGCATGATTTCCTTTTTGTCGTGTCTTTTGTTACTATTACTACATGTATAGTTTGTATATTTGCGTTTCTGTTTTATTTGTTATAGCGCATAGGGACTTAATTGTGTTATGCGCTCAATAAGCATGGTTTTATTATTATTATTATTATTATTAACACTTTCCCGGTAAATTATCCTCAAAAACGTAGGATTGCCGAGAGAGATTGGCCACCAAAAATCTACCAAAGAATCTGGCACCGTTTCCCGCAATTCTGGAAACATTGGTCCCCCAGTAGTTGATCACAACTCTGACTGGCCAAGTCACGATGAAACGTTAGTTGGCGAGTTATTTTCAAATTATTCGCCTCAACCACTGGTGTTGATGAACATGATGATACTCCTTATAAATAGCAACATTGAATGATTTTAACTCTTTATCAGGACATCTGGAGTAACAGACTACTATGCTAATGATGATAAACACGCCTTATATCTGGCCAGGAGAGCTGTAACGAACTTAAATAGAAGGAAAACAGTCAATGTGAGTATTAATTGCTGTCATTACATTGAGAGGTGGCAACACATAATTTAGATGGTAATTAACCCTATAAAGGTAATATTAAACCAGTCTCAAAATATATATATAATAGTTAGTGCTTTTAGCGGGTATTAGTGCAACGCATTTGATCTGTTCAATTTCTTACATTTATATGCAGCAATAGAAATACCTCACCCAGGGTTGTCTAGGTAGGAACTACACACTTTTTGGACTTAAATGATTCAGTTGAAAAAGTGGTCCTAGTGGGAATTGAACCCTAGACCTCTGCATTTCTAAGCATGTCTTGCAACCACTAGACCAGCAAGGGGTGAACTGGTCAATAGATTACTTTAATCCCTCATAAGCATTAACGGAATAAATCAATAATCATGAATACTAGGTTGGCCGAGCGGTCTAGCGCGCTGATCGTCGGTCGGGAGATTTCTATCAATCGTGGCTTCAAGTCGCCTTGAAACGAGGATTCTTTGTTCACCCCAAAAAATTACTATTACTCAGTGAGGGTGAGTTATCGAGGTCTCTTTCCATGGTTTAAGCTGATAATCAGATTTAATTGTAGAATTTCTCCTCTACCCTATTCACTGTGTACAACGTGCAGGTCTATACAGTGAATGTCAGTGCGCCGTGGTTCGGAGAGTCACATAAAGCTGTTGGTCCCGTGTATTCAGACGCCTCACCCTGAACACGTTAAATTAGTTGCAGACCTCATCGTAAAGAGTAGGGGATCATCTCGAGTCTGTTACCTGTACACAAAAACTCATGTCCCTAGGTTTCAGGGGCACTGTACCGTTAATGCCCAGTAGGGCACAGTATAACAGTATGATCAGCACACACAATATTATGAATAGAGCTGCGACACACATGATTATCTACTCCGGGTTGACAGTCACGTAGGTATTTCAATTAATGCATATAGCTATAGATCATTGATCGGTAAGAAATGCAACACTCTTGTCTTTGAACAAATGTTAATAGCCCTCTTTTGTTTTGCCTTATAAAGATGGGGGTTATATTTGAGTCTAGCTTTTCCTGCAATGTCAGCTGAACAAGCCTTGATTTAAATGCAACTTTTTGCGATATCAAAATATGTTCCAAGATGAGACTTATGCGCAATATATCTGTATGCATGATGCAAATATTACTACCACTCTGTTAGGGGCTGTCCAAAATTATCGCCATTTTCACATACGTACAGAGCTTACGTAACTTTTTACCCACCTCCCCCTTGAGTTACGTACGCAATTAATGTTGAAAATGTCATGGCTTGATAAAAAAATGCCAGCCTCTCAATATTGCCATTTAAGTTACATACGCATATTTTACCCCCTCCCCCTGTTAAGTATGCACCGTTTTTACGTATCTGTAAATGGCGAAATTTATGGACGACCCCTTATTATATTTTATATTTTTAATGGATAAGGTCACAATGAGATAAACCAATTACAAAATTGAAATAAACATAGCTTTAATCTTATGGTGATAATATTTTATGTCTTTAGGTGATTTATGTGACAAAAGAGTATAATTGGTTCCTTGAAGTAATATTATCTCGTTTCTTAATTACTCTTATATCTGTATGTTTCTTACCTCATCAACATCAAATATTTGTAGATTCCTTTAGAGAAACCTAGGGATCCCATCTATTCATCCGAGGAGTTGTATGGCATTGTTCAGAGCGACTTCAGCAAAGTCTACGACATCAGAGAGGTCATAGCTAGAATAGTAGACGGTAGCGAGTTTGATGAGTTTAAAGCACTATATGGGGACACAGTTATAACAGGTAAGTTGCTCATGTGTGTTTACACACTGTTAAAGGGAACATCATTATTCCTTTTAAAATGTTATGATGGTATTTATATAATATTGGATGGCTTTGAGGGTGATACAAGAAAATATTGCACGAGTCGGAGACGAGTGCAATATTTTTATAGCGAGTGCAATATATTCTTGTATCACCTGAAAATAAGACATCCAATATTATCATTATTATTTATATCAGGCTTTTACCCATAGTTGCGTTGCGTGTTGATTTAATTGTATTTGCAGAATCTTTGTTCCGCAAAAGTTCGTTATAATCATCATCACTTAGAGAGGCGAATCTCCCGGGAGTCTGCTCCGGTTCCGACATTTTGCAAACTTGTTGATTTGTTGTTTTCGTAGTGGTTCCCCACGTAAGCCTGCTTCATTAAGCCGATAACACGTATTTGCGAAACCTATGCAATCAGCGAAAATGAGTCTCGACTGCATGCTTAATAAACGCTAAAGTTGCGTGAGCTCCTTTGTATACAATAGTATAGACGAATATTCGTAACGAACAAATAATGGGTATGAGACTAAAAAATATTGGACGGCAATATTTTTAGAATATTGGATGCATCCGGGTACTTTGGTTAAACAATATTGAATACACAGTTTTATTGTACCGTTAAAAAGCCTGATATAAATAATAATAGCAATTATTGTGTGTTTATTGTATATTACTGCGTTATCACCTCTGACAAAAGCTAATTGTATGGGCAAGTGGGCTCTTGTTTCTTGAGCTAATTATATGCCTGGTCAAATGGGTTCTTGTTTCATCACAAATTATTTAAAAGTGTTAGCCTGTTTGACAGGGCCAGACAAAATGCAAATTTCCTGGGAACCCAATTTTAAAAAATTCCCTTCATGAAGAAAATTTCCCTTCAAATTCTCATGTATTTCTTTATTTTTATACCTAAAATTTTCCTCAAAAATAAAAAATATCCCTCCAAAGTCAACATTTCTCGGGAACCAGGTTCCTGTGTTCCCCATTTCTTCAAGCCATAGCCATGGACCTATAAGGCACATATCCTCCTGGCATCACAGACTGACATACGCGGGCGCACTCCGATTAGTTCACTGCTCATGCTTGAAAACTCAAAGCATTAGGATAACCAATCAGAGCCTTGAGGTCCAGCTTATATCTTACGCACCACGGATGTCCATTTCACTCTTTTGACCTCGCATACTTTTACGCGTGGTCAACCTCATGTGACGTGCGTCCATTGGTCCTTTAATGATTTAGCATTAATCAGGTATTACTGCCAGTGACCTAAGCTAAATAAAAATTCAATCGTAAGGTCAGCATTATGCCATCCAATGTGTTACTATGTTGGCAATTTGTCTTAACATTGTAGCAAAATTGACTATTTTGTTTTTAATATCTAGCAGAATTCTCTAAGATGGTGCCATTTTCACATCCTGTTAATTAGGCAACATTTTTCGATTAGAATGAGAACATTCAGACAGAAAAAAGGAACCAATGGTATGAAAAATATGACCTCAAAACGGAAGAACTTCCTGTACTTATGCTAAAAATGTAAACTATGTTCAAGGTACATTCTGGTATGGTTTTGTATATTTGAAATTATCATATCCAATCAAATGATTTGTTTATTTTACTCTTGTAACATTATAATGCTCATTTTAAACTTGCTGCCAATGTTAACATTGTCTTGTGTTTTTCCTCAGGTTTTGCACATATACATGGCTATCCCGTAGGCATTATAGGCAATAATGGAGTATTATATTGTGTTTGTCCTCAGGTTTTGCACATATACATGGCTATCCCGTAGGAATCATAGGCAATAATGGAGTATTATATTCATCTTGTGCCCTCAAAGTAAGTGAGCAAAATATTTGTACTTTTTGTTAATGTTTTTAAATGTGTACCGTCGCGGCAAAAGGGTGTAGTTGTCGGTAAAGATAATTTTGAGATATTGATGGAATTACGCGTAATTACGCATGGAAACAAAAAGAAAGTAAAAACAATTTTACCCTCATTTTTCTTCACAAAATCAGAAAGCAATATCAAATCTTACCCACAAAGGTGTCAATTTGAAGCATTCAAAAAGCTCTTTTTGTTGGAATTAAGATCTCAACTTTTTCTTTGAGAGACAACTGCACCCTTTTGCTGTGAAAGTGTTTTTCCTGTGGATTGGCTTTAAAAAAGTGGGCTCTACTATAATTGATTTCAAAAATTCTTTTTTTTGAATTAAAGATAATTATTGTATCTTTCCAGGATGATCATTTATTTTGAGCATACCCGCTTAAAATGCCAGTGACAATTTTTTATACAAAGTGCCCATTCTTTCTGACTCACCCTGTAGTGCCTACCTAATACTAGAGCAGGGTCTCTGCTACCAAGGTTCCAAGGGTCACAGTTTGGGGCTATTGGGGAGGCACGAGTCTAGAGCTAATCAACCGAATATGGTCTGGTTAGGCTGCTGAAGTATTTTTTCACATCCTAAGGACAATGAATTTATTAACTCAAAGCCCTGCCATATTTCTATACACATACTAATACAAAAAGAGATTGGGGATGCAAATGCCATGCCTTGTAAGTCAACACAAAATCCTTTCACCTCCATTCACCTGATTGTTGCTACCAGAAATGATATGTGTTCTTTTTGTTTTCAACAGGCAACACATTTTATAGAATTATGCTGTCAAAGAAAGATTCCACTTATTTTCTTACAAAATATAACAGGTGAGTAGACTTGTTTAAGAACCCATATTTTATTGAGTGACATTACCAATAATCCTTAGTGATAATGTGTAGGTTTGACATTACTCTTTGTATGCTGGTTCCCTGCATCCTGGATCCGCGCCAATTCATCCATAGACCATTTCAAATCCGAAAATATACGATTGCTTCCGATTAGCCGAGTGATTTGACTCTCGGTTACATGACCTGTCAGCTCACAGGTCATGTCCATGTGCCGGAGGAAAAACAAACATGTTTTTCCCTCGTCTGCCCGTGTGGTAGATTGCGCTGGTGTTGGTGATAGATTGTATCCCTCACAAAGTTGATGTTGCGGCATTTCAGTAACAAAAGCGGTGAGATGAAAGAGATTTGGGGTAATATTTTCATTTTTTACCGTCTGCTCGATACATTTGGAATTTGCCCGTCAATGCCATTGTTGATAAAAAACAAAATAGTATCGTTCCACGTTTTATTTCTCTTGTGTGCACGCGTGTATGTAAACATAGTAAATCACTAGGCGGACAACGAACTAGGACAATGCTGTGAATGCGATCAACTGTTGCAAAGAACGCACAACACACCTACTCCACGTGACCTGTTTTTCCGAAGATTTCTGATCTCAATTTGAAATGGTCTATAGGTGCAGGTAAAGGTTTCTTCATTACTTGCGATAATCGACTCTACACCACATTATGTTGTCGCTCTGTTATCACATACAAGAAAAAACGATCAACACAAGTTGACGTTGAGGTGATGCATCAAATATCGAATGCATTGTCCCGCTGCATGGCTACGGGCGCAATGGGAAGCGCGCTACAGCATGTGTGTGTAGTCCGACGCTGTCGTGGGTGCAGACAGTGTATTTTGTGCCAATCATCAAATTTGTTATTGTTCTAAGCGTGAAAGCTGGCCGTAACCAAATTTATTTATGGATTATTTTACGTAATTTCATGCATATGCTTACTCTTTGTAGATGCGCAGCTTTTAATGTTCAAATGATCCAAGTACAATTGTAATGATAAAATGGCATAATTCTTCTTTAAAAATGTCAATGAAGTGTCATAAAATGTGTGAGAAAATTACTGGCATGTGACGATTTAAGAGTTTCGTTGTTGTTGGTTGCAGGTTTTATGGTTGGTAGTCAGGCAGAAGCTGAGGGTATAGCTAAGAATGGTGCTAAGATGGTGTCAGCTGTAGCCTGTGCAAAAGTCCCCAAGATTACCCTAATTGTAGGAGGCTCATTCGGAGCAGGCAATTATGGCATGTGTGGTAGAGCATATAGGTAAGTACTTAAGGTCAAAACGTTATACTGACATAACCCTACCTACCCTAATAGCCCCCCCCCCCCCCCCCACCATCCCTTTACTTTTGATTTTAAAAAATAGTTGAAAATGTACTAAAATTGTGCAAGTTGCACTCCCTGTAAAACATAAACATTTGACTTCCAGCAAGTCAAATATTTATGAAATGTTACTTGACTCAATTACACAAATCTGACCTGTTTAATCATGTGAGTTAAACTATTTAAATTTCTTTTCTTTTATTCATATTTTGATGTTATATTCTATGTGTATGGGCTATTATTTTATGTCTCTTCCATTTGCATTTTTATCCCACTTGTGTTCCTTGGAAGTAAGTAGTCCCGAGTAGCAGTGAACTAATAGACGTTATTCGTAATTGGCCCATACCGTCAAAAGAGGGCCGTGCTATCCAACTGAGCATGCTCAGAGCAATTAGTGCTCCGCAAAACGAGGCTAGTTAAGTAGTCGGGACGGGAGTGATGTAGTTTTTCAATGTGGTGAAAACTTTGCACTAATCATAAAAATTCGTCATACTTCTGAGCTGTTCAATATTTGACCTTATTACATTCGTGAAATAAACTTGAACGTATAAACTATATATTCCACTAGTTTGAAATGAAATGTTTGCTGGTAACCGACACTATCTAGGAAAATGTAGAAGTTCGCAGTTCATTATATTGCAGTAAAAGTCAAGATTGTATGTTTATCGGCGTGACATCGAGTATCTCTCCCTCTTTAGTTTGAAATCGCCAATTAAGAATAACGTCTATTGATTGGCCTATCAGAACTAGTTATCTGTTTAATTTCTAATCACTCATTTCATTTACCTAATGTGCTATTGTTCACATTTTCACTTTATGTACAAAAAACTCACTGAAGAAGAAGACTTGAACTTGACTCGAATCTCTGTCTCATTAAACAAATTATTGTGACTCAAATTATGGCTTCGTTCAAGATCAAAACAATTGTTAGGTTGCCCTCAAGTACCATAAATCTTGAGGTCACTGAAAAATATTAAAGACTGTTGTCGTTCATGTCCAGGGCTCAAATTAATCGAAGGCAATTGCCTTCGATGCCCCATCTAATAGCCTTGATGCCCTCAATTTCTGGCTGTTTTCACTCCATTCAAAAGTACATAATGACCTTGGATGAAGTTGGTGCCCCTTTCAAATTGCCTTTGGATTGCCTGCCCTTTTCATTTCTTATTTTGAGGCCTGTAATCATGTCAAGACAAAATTGGTAAATAGCAATTTTACTAATGTTTCCAGTGTGATTATAACTTTCTATTCATGCAAACTTATTCAAGCAGAAAATAATAATATTTTGACAATTTGGTAAAATTTAGAATCTTAAGGGGAAAAAAGGAGAACAAATTGCGACCCTGAATTTTGAGATATTAGGATTAGTCGCTGAGGGCAACACATTCATTTTTTGGCCTTTTCTTCTTTCTATTTTTTTTTAAATTTCATAATCATATTGTTTAATTTATGAAATTGATTGATGTCCATTTGTTCTCAACAGTCCAAGGTTTCTATACATGTGGCCTAATGCTCGCATATCTGTGATGGGTGGAAAACAAGCAGCACTTGTATTATCACAAGTCATGAAGGCTCATAATCATTGTTTAATTTATGAAATTGATTGATGTCCATTTGTTCTCAACAGTCCAAGGTTTCTATACATGTGGCCGAATGCTCGCATATCTGTGATGGGTGGAAAACAAGCAGCACTTGTATTATCACAAGTCATGAAGGCTCATAATCATTGTTTAATTTATGAAATTGATTGATGTCCATTTGTTCTCAACAGTCCAAGGTTTCTATACATGTGGCCTAATGCTCGCATATCTGTGATGGGTGGAAAACAAGCAGCACTTGTATTATCACAAGTCATGAAGGCTCATAATCATTGTTTAATTTATGAAATTGATTGATGTCCATTTGTTCTCAACAGTCCAAGGTTTCTATACATGTGGCCGAATGCTCGCATATCTGTGATGGGTGGAAAACAAGCAGCCCTTGTGTTATCACAAGTCATGAAGGCTCAGAAGAAAAGACTAGGCCAAGAGGTAAGAAAGGATTCTGTACTACGGCTGTAATAAGTCATATCCCAGAGGAAAATGTCCCCGAGAACCCTAATTTGAGTTGTGTTAGGTTAGATTAGCATTTTTAGTTAGTTATCTAGCTCAATTTTTCTTGCCAGTTTGTGGACAGCATGTCACGAGCCCCCACTCTCAAATTTCTGACTCAGCGGTGGGCAAGTTGAATTGGCAGCCTGGCGAAGTTAAACTCCACCTGGAAAAAGTTAAGATCCACCGGAAAAATACCTTTCCCCCCTCTCTGACATATGACCCCAGATATGCTACTGCAGCTGTTATGTCTTCAGGAAGCAAAATAGACCATTGATATCTGCTATACATTAAAAAAATGTGCAACAGATATTTAAGCTTTTGTCTTTATAAAAATTTGCTGTGAACGATTTTTATCAATATCCCAATGATATGGCCAAAACCGGACAAACAAGAAATAATAATGAAAAGAAGATGTTCAAATTTTTTAAAATTTACATTCAATTCACATCATGTTTTACTTCTTTTGATCCTGATATCTTACTATAATTTGCGTAATGTTGTATATGTAGATGTAGGGGTGTGTATGTATCCTGAAAAGGTTCTCTCGTTTTACATCTCAAACCCATGAACGTTGCACTGATACTAGATGATGACCTTAGACAGGTTATAAGCTATAAGTGGTCGAAAACCGTACAGAATTTACCAAGACTATTAGATATGAGCAAACACAGCCCAAATCCAGGGCTTTTCAGACTATTTCTACGGGCCATGTTTGTTTATCTCTTTGCGTACTGTAACCATGCATCCGGCGTGCATAACACATAACGCATCATTTGTTTTATCAAACTCTACCATCTATTTTTACCCCTAATAGTTTACTGCTGAACAGGAAGAAGCAATAATGACACCAATCTTAGAGAAATATGACCAAGAAGGCAGCCCATACTATTCAAGTGCAAGGTAAGACCTAGAGAAATATGACCAAGAAGGCAGCCCATACTATTCAAGTGCAAGGTAAGACCTAGAGAAATATGACCAAGAAGGCAGCCCATACTATTCAAGTGCAAGGTAAGAAATATGACCAAGAAGGCAGCCCATACTATTCAAGCGCAAGGTAAGAAATATGACCAAGAAGGCAGCCCATACTATTCAAGCGCAAGGTAAGAAATATGACCAAGAAGGCAGCCCATACTATTCAAGCGCAAGGTAAGAAATATGACCAAGAAGGCAGCCCATACTATTCAAGTGCAAGGTAAGAAATATGACCAAGAAGGCAGCCCATACTATTCAAGCGCAAGGTAAGAAATATGACCAAGAAGGCAGCCCATACTATTCAAGTGCAAGGTAAGAAATATGACCAAGAAGGCAGCCCATACTATTCAAGCGCAAGGTAAGAAATATGACCAAGAAGGCAGCCCATACTATTCAAGTGCAAAGTAAGACCTAGAGAAATATGACCAAGAAGGCAGCCCATACTATTCAAGTGCAAGGTAAGAAATATGACCAAGAAGGCAGCCCATACTATTCAAGTGCAAGGTAAGAAATATGACCAAGAAGGCAGCCCATACTATTCAAGTGCAAGGTAAGAAATATGACCAAGAAGGCAGCCCATACTATTCAAGCGCAAGGCAAGAAATATGACCAAGAAGGCAGCCCATACTATTCAAGCGCAAGGCAAGAAATATGACCAAGAAGGCAGCCCATACTATTCAAGCGCAAGGCAAGAAATATGACCAAGAAGGCAGCCCATACTATTCAAGTGCAAGGTAAGACCTGAACAAATCACTAGTCCTTAGATCAGGCTTTCTCAACTAGATTTACTGATGCGCCACATTTTAGTAACCAACTTGTTGAAGCTCCACTTTGTCATATTTTTTAGAATTTACAATGGCGAAATTCCCGTCACAAAATATTTTAACATATGTAGGCAACATAATCACTAATATTACTCTTTTGAGGGCACATAAGCGCGCAGCTTGCGAAAAATTGCTGTATTTATACATCTGACTGTCATTGGCCTATGAAATCTGGCTATATCATGATATGATTTATTTTTAAAACAAATTTTAACCACTCTCGTGCCACTTAGGATGTCTTGGTGCGCCACAAGTGGCGCGTGCGCCACCATTTGAGAATGCCTGCCTTAGATAGTGTTAGGTAAGGCGGCTTTTGACTAATAAGGCAGCTTATACCAGTTAAAAATTCTTTTTTTCAATTTCATGCCCGTGAGGGTCTTTATTTACAAGCTCTCAACATAAAAAGACAATATAATAAACAATGTACATGTACATACACACACACACAAAAAACACACACCATCAATCGGTATTTTGTAATGACAACATTCACTATAAATAATCAATAATAAATACAGAATTATTTTACAATAAAGGCTCCCATTTTTTAATATGGCCTCCCAGCTTTCCTTTACTCATGGCAATTTGTTTTTCAACTTTTTGCACAGAAAAGACCCATTCTTTAAATTGTATAAAAACCAACCTTGATTCTTGAACTCGACACCTATAAATGTACTTCTTAGCCAATATGATAATCATATTAATGAAATTGGTATTGTTTACCTCATAATACCCAAGACAAACAGTGATATATGAAATAATAATTTGGAATTTCAAATCATTTAACCATTTGATTACTTCCTTCCAAAAGGAAGAAGCCGAAACACACAACCACATTAAATGTTTGACAGTTTCCTTCTCATCCTTACAGAAAGTACATTTATCACTCTCAACTATACCAATTTTAAAAAGGAACACATTAGTTGGTAGAATCCTATGAATAAATCTGTACTGGAAATAATGAGAATGTGCATCAATTGTGCACTTATAAGGTAAAGAGTAAACTTCATTCCAATTGATTTTATTATCAGTAACACTAACAAACTCCTCTACCCACTTGTGCTGAGCGGTAGGTGTGATATTACTCTGGTTCAACAATTTATATGCAAATTAACTTCCTTTCACTGCATTGTCCAGGTCAATCAATACCTTGGGTGTCTGGCTTTGTTTACATTTTGTCAGATAGCCTTTATAGTGTTTGGAGATCACACTAATCAGACCCAAGTATTTCAAAACATTACAATCAATGTCATACTTTTTCTTAAAGTCAATATATGGCATCCAATGTTTATCATGAATTAAATCAGAGATAAAATTAACACCTTTGATGCTCCATGATTTAAAATACACAGTTTTTTTGTTAATCTTTATATATGAGTTATACCATAAAACATCATCAATATTACCTTGACAAGCATTTCTTAACTTAAACCAGGACTTCAAAACATCTTTTAGAAATGTGATACAAATTTTATCATAATTAAAATCAGAATGAGCTGCAGGTTTACATGACCATATCCAATCACCACCAACTTTTGACAATTCATTCTTAAACAAAATTTTCCACTTCCCTTTATTCTCACTATTCAAAAAACATTCTGGGAGAGTTTTCACCCAGCTAGCAATTTAGAAAACTTTGATTTAATTGAGAAACAGTAGCAAAAGTAGTGATAGTGAAAGTAACACCAGAAAGTAGTTCTTTGAAAACAGGATCATCACTTCATCAGTGTTGACAAAGAGAACAGTGTGTTCTCAAAACTGTTACTAAACCTGGGCTATATATGATAATCCTACTTCCAGTTTAATCTAACAGTCCTGATGAACATCTTCATTGGTAAGGTTGTACCTTCTTGTCTCTTAGAATTGGCCAAAATGATCAGCTATTAGGAGATATTTCTCTGTTTTTTGTCTGTTCCCGTCACACCAAATTGGAATTCAGTTTTCACTGCATCTTTAGTAAAGTACAGCCAGTTCTCAGGCCATTTTCTAGGAACTTGTCACTGAGATTCAAAGCTACAATTATGGAAATAACAAGGCTGTCTTATATATTAGCAAAGTTATAATGTAGGAGGTAGAACGTATTGAACGACCCTCTAGTTTCCAAAAGCTTTTTTGTTGTTGCAGGTATAGTAAAAAAATTGATCAACTTTTTGAACCACCCTGTATTGCTATTTACAGGCACAAGAGACCATGATGTAACTAGATTCTGTTTAGTAATGTACTTTTATCATCACAAATAAACACTATAATAATTTTTATTTTTGTTTCAGATTATGGGACGATGGTGTAATAGACCCAGCTGATACACGTAAAGTCATTGCAATGAGTCTCAGTGCTGCTCTCAACGCACCTGTAGAAGACACAACATTTGGTGTATTCAGAATGTAAACAACGACAAAGCATAGGGCTAATATGACCCGTCACATCAAAATGGACATTTTGGTGGCCCGAGTCAAATCTGAGTTACTGGTATCACTTGAAAGAGCACAATGTAAGCTTTGAAATGAAATGAAACCATGTTGAAGGTAAACAGACTTTGTAATCAAAAGATGAAGAAGCAAAAGTCGTTCTATTATTTTTCTTTATATTTCACCAAATATATTGGCCTCTACTCAAAACTATGTTTGCCGATAACATGTCCTTTTTGATGTGATTGTTCCCAAATACAGTCCTCAAAAAAGTAACTTACAAGGTAATAAATATGGTCATAACTCCAAACTATAGCTCCTGCATAAAAATATCAAATCTTCAATTTGAAAAGATTTTTTTCTCTTTAATTTGAGATATTGCATGCAACAAAATTGAATAAGATATGTGCTGAAAACAAAAACAAAGACTATTTTTTTAGCATTAACTTTCTCTACCCGCAACTGGTAGTGACAACTCACCGTTTGATAGTAAGATGACGATCAAGGATGGTTCAATTGATCAATACTGCCAATACCTGTCACACTATCCTGTGTGGTCAAAACCCAAGTGCGAAGATGAAAATTGCACTTGGTCCCATTCTTTCCATTTCAATTTTCCTAATTACTATTTCTAAGTTAGAACTATATTTGTAGAGTTATGAGCATATTTTTACCTGGTAAGATACTTTTTTTAAGCACAGTATATTCTGTGTTTACATCTATTCTGGGACACTGTGTAATGCGTGGAATATCTATAATTATATATTTATAGAAATGGAATAGCTATAAAGAAAGAAGAAAGAGTTTTAAATGTGGCATCATAAACTTACCTTTATTTCCCCGAATATAACCATACTAACCATTGTCAGTAGGGGGAAGATGGTTTGCGACTAACTGTTGACTCACTTCCTCTTCTGATGTTGTGAAAAGAGGGCGCTATTGATGTTTTCAGCAAACAAGTTTAACAATAACATTTATTTAGGAATTGCTATATATAATAATACCCTCTATGAAGTGATCAAAATGGGGGAGGTATTCTATAGTTAAGCCAAACAGTATTACACCTGTCATGTTGTAATCCTATATTCAAGATCATTCCTGAGGCGACTCAAAAAAGAAACCCTGTTCTACGGGCATGAATACCGACCCAAATACATTTTTTGGCATTTTCAAATAACAGCATATTTTTACATTCATCTTGATTATTGACATGTGCTTAGTAAATGGTATTCAAGTATACCTGTGAACAAATATTTAGAATTTGTATGCAAAGAATTTTAATTTGTATCATTGAAAAGATATGATAAGTTTATATTGCATTGTCTCTCAGTTTATTATATTTTTTCAAAAATATAAAATCAATATTTATAAAAAAAAATGTTTTCAGAGAATAATCATGTTGACAGTTTTGCAATGTGTACCTGAAATTTTAAACCGAATTGAAAGTTGAGTTAAAAAAACACACCTCACTTTGGGTATTGAATGTGCTATGAAAATGATTTTATTCATAATATACAGGGTGGTTCAAGAAAGTTAACCCACATCTGTCAACCAGTTTCTTCTATTTACCAATACATGTTTATACATTTCTTTACGTTTTATCAAAGCAGTGGTTATTGAGCATCACTGGGCAAAAATGGTAAGATCTGGATTATTTTTGTTTATGTAATATAGTGGTTTAAGGATATCATGTGCAAAATTGACTTGTCCACAGAAGGCATACCTGGTTGAAATACTTGATTTTAGGCCATTGCAATCTTTACCAACTCCTATTTGTTGCTTATTGATTATTAATTAAAGACAAAAATGTTGTCAAAGAGTGCTATTTTTCATATCTTTGAATCCTGTTCAGAATCTTTTAGTCAAATGGACTAAGATGAGAAGGCTTCTATGGACAAACCAATTTTGCACATGTTAACTTTAACGTTCCATATGTCATAAACAAAGTCTTAGATTTTTTGCCCAGGTATGCTGAATACAGCCTCTGCTTTGATAAAATGTTAAGAGATTTACTAACTGTTATTAGCAAGTATCTTAAAATGGCTGCCAAAAATGGGTTTAACTTTTTTTGGAACCACCCTTGTCAGAAAAGATGCTTTCATTCAATTGTTTAGTACTATCACATCCTCAGTCAATCAATATAAGTCACACCCATTTTGTAATTCTATAAAAGGCAATTTACTGATGTTACCTGTGTAGGGTATGACAGATTTATTCCCGATATTTGTATCGTATATTTATATTCAGTTAGGTTCTCTTTTATTATCCAAATGTCTCCATATATCATCGTAATGTAGTGATTGTTTGGCAAATGTCAAGCATTTGGTCAGAAGGGTTAAATTACACCCCTACACAACAATGACACTTAGGAAGGGGCATGGCAAATAGTATGCCTTAGGTCCCAGTCATACAATTTCAATGAGCTTCTATTGTCTACCATGTAATTGGGACCTAAATTACACTTTATCCAGAGCATGCTTTGCATAAATGCAACAGATTTAGTTCTTAAAATTTCTGGAATCTGTGAGAAGATTTTCTCCATTACAAACTAAAAAAGATTGGCTGTTTTTAGTAAATCCTTCGATAAAGATATACAATAATTCTTGATCAACAATTGATTTTTAACCCCATGAAACAAGTATGACAGTCAAGTGTGTACAGGTTTTTGGTGAACTGCATTTATGCCTGGTACACACACAGCTCCCGTATGTGGCAAATTGATCAAGAATTTATTGATTTGATTATACATGTAGCTCTATTCTACTTATAAGTGATTGCACATGAAAAACATGCGACACATGTTATGAGCAATTCATAGCATTTCGTATACATGTGACACAGCAATTCAATGTTATAAGCAATTCATAGCATTTCGTAAACATGTTATGAATAATTCATAAGTAGTCCATGGGAGCTGAACAATAGTGTTTCCAATTTCTATTGACGTTATAAAAGAGCAACGTTATATAGACGTTATTCATAATTGACGATTTGAGGCTAAATAGGGAGACATGCTCGATGTGACGTCACTAATCATTACGAAAGCGAGGCCAATTGTCTCAGTTACGTCATTTATGTCTCGAGTGACGTAATGTACTAATTTACGTAATTGTCTCAATTACAATTACGTCACAAGTGACGTAATTTACTACAAATGACCTCGCTTTCGTTATGATTAGTGACGTCACATCAAGTATGTCCCCCTCTTTGGCCTGACATCGCCAATTACGAATAACGTTAGCACACCTAAATCTCTTTCATTGGTGAAGAATGTATAAAAATAGTTTTCTGTAAATAAAAATACTACCAATATTGAACTATATATTGTTGAATTTGTATTGTGTGTTTTCATATGTCGAATGCTTTTGTGAGGGTGATAAAGTTTAAGGGGGATGTGCACCTTCGTATAGCCTCCGTAAAACTGCCGTAACTTCTTCATTATTCATTTAATCTAGATAAAAGTATACATTTTTTTGCAAGAAAGGGTTCAATGAATCCAACTAAACTGCGCCAATAAAGTATCTAAACACTTTCAAATGGTCAGATTTATCGGAACGTGAAATAGTATGCAAACAAATAATTAATTAATTCGATTCACAGTTATCTTCATTTTGACACCTCTTTTGTTGCGCTACGATGTTGTTTGGCGGATTTATGGGCACTTGAGTGGCTTAAGGTCAAATTCAAAAGTTGCAAAACCCCTTAAAAAAACCCTATTCCTATGCACTTGCGCAAATGTTGATGTGCTCACAATAGCACCCCCCCCCCCCCCCCCAAGCGTGATTGTGCCATTATTCACACATCAACATCTGCGTGCATTGTTTTGTCTAATTTCTCTCGAAACAACACATACACCGCAGAAATGTGAGTAAAAATGTAGAACCGGATTTAAGTGGAGCTCGGCTCAAACGATGGGTCGTAAACTTCTCAAAATACAAAACCTCCAATGCGCAAAACAAAATCTTTTTTTCTTCTCATTTATAGTTTTTTATTATCATTTCTCTCGCTGAAAAGATCACATACATCATAAAAACAATTCAAATATACATGTGGTGACACAAATTATATTTACCAATGGATACATTCGTTTATGAACAAAATGTTATTTAGATTGAACGTATTTTGTATATGAACAGGTAGATTTATACAGAGACAGTGTATTGTTCCTCTTTCTTTTTACATACATGCAATAACTTCGACAATTTAATTATCTTATTTCTCAAAAAGTGATGTCCATTTATGCCACCGAATATTGAAATCTTTATTTTTCAGGTCTGCATTATAAATAGTTTTTTCGTTGACATACAAATTTATCACCTCTTTCTTTCCATAGGTAAAGCAAGGTTTTTCTTCTTTTATCCTGCTTTTGTAAATATTGAATTTCAGGATTAATAGGATATTGTTAAAAACATAATCTTTGTACTGGTAATTTCCAAACAGGATCATTTCTTTTTTCAACCGAATATTTGTGTCCATCAGATTGCTATTAATCCAGTTTTGAACGTCTTTCCTGTACTTTATAGTAAATTCACATTCCCAAAAGAGATGAACAAAGTTTTCGTCAACTTCATTACAAAAGGTACATTTTGGATTGACCGATTTACCAATTTTAACTAAAAGGGTATTTGTACAAAGGATTCTGTTTAAAAGGCGAAATTGGAACCAACGGAGTTTAACTTCCTGAGTACATTTCCAGTTATACTGACAAATATTCAACCATTCTTTTTCAGTTAAATATATACCTAATTTATGGTTCCATTTGTCAGTATATTTAAACTTAACCTTTAATCCAGTAATAAAAATGTTATAAAATTGTTTACAACCTTAAGATTCCTTAAGAATCATACTGGTATGAAAACCTTGATAAGGATTTGGAAGTGTGGTATTTGAACTACAAAATGCTTCATGAATAGCTCTTTTCATCCCATGATATTGGAGAAAATTTATTCTGATATTATATTTATTTGCAAAACAAAATCTTAGCGAGGGGTTTGAATTTTGCAGTCTCGCCAGAAACACTTGATCAATCCTCCGTTACCGATGAGTACATCGTTGCTTGTGAGAAAGCGTGTTGGAAGTTGCCAAAAAGTGAAGCAGCACAGCTAAGAGCAGAATTATTCGGCACTATAAAGTTTACCAAACCTCCAAAATCAAACATCATAAAGGAGGAGAGAAGAGCAGTGAAAGAATTACAAAAAGTAAAAGCCATCACTATCCTTCCAGCAGACAAAGGGAGAGCTACAGTAATCCTGGATACTGACGAATATGATGCCAAGCTCAACAAAATGCTCAGTGACACCAACACGTACACAAAGCTCAAAAAAGACCCGACTGCAGTGTACAAAAGGAAATTGGTAAGCATCATCGCGAGACTGGAGAAGGAAGAAAAAATAACGCCAGATGACAAGAAATTTCTATACCCAACTGCTGAAAATGTACCCAGAATTTACGAGAGTCTCAAGATCCATAAGGATGGCACGCCTCTTCGTCCAATCGTCGATTACCTAGGATCTATTGCCTACAATGTATCCAGATCTTTGGCAGACGTCCTTTGACCGTTGGTCGGTACTACTATACATCATGTGCTTAACTCCAAACAGCTAGCGACTGATTTAGCAGACATTTCTGTGGAGGACGATGAAATACTGAACTCGCACGACGTAGTAGCCCTATTCACAAACACACCCATCGAGCTCACCTTAGACATCATAAGACGCAGACTAGAAAAGGATAAAAGACTTAAAGCAACGCACCCAACTCTCAGTTGACGATCTTATGGAGCTCTGTCACTTTGTGCTTACCACTACCTACTTCTCGTTCAAAGGAGAAATCTACGTCCAGAACTCAGGCGCAGCCATGGGCAGTCCTTTCAGTCCGATAGCCTGTAACATCTTCATGGAATGGTTAGAGCAGCAAGCCATCGCTACAGCTCCCATCAACTGCAAACCTAGGCTATGGAAACGGTACGTGGACGATGTGTTGGAAATCATAAAGAAAGGGGAAGTTGACAACCTGACTGAACACCTCAACGGCATCGACCCGACCAATAATATCAAGTTTACTTACGAACAAGAGGACAGCGGCACTATACCTTTCCTGGACACCCTCATTATAAGGAAACCGGACGGTAGCATCAAACTCTGCATATACCGGAAAAAGATCGACACACACCAACCAGTATCTGCATTTTAAATCTCACCATCCTCTCCACCAGAAGTTGGGAGTAATACGGTCGTTACTGGACAGGAATGAAGCTATGTGTTACTGAGGAGGAAGACAGGAAGGCAGAGGAGAAAATCATAAGCGACGCCCTCAACCAATGTGGTTATCCTGATTGGGCCATCACTAAAGCCAAAAAAGACCGCGAAAAACAAGGACAGAAAAAGGCATCCACCAACAAAACACCGGACAACAAATCAAAAGGTCTTGTCGTCGTGCCCTATGTGGAGGGGTTATCTGAAAAGGCATCTCGCGTGTTCAGGAAACATGGCTTCGCCACAGCAATGAAACCACACTGCACGCTGCGCAACATGCTGGTCCACCCCAAGGACAAAAGAGATCCACATCAGACGGCAGAAATTGTTCGGTAAGCGCCTTCAGGAACACAAAGCGGAGGTTGACAAGATTAGTGCAAAAAGTTACACGCGTGCACAAAGAAAGGTCTCCATTGACGAACAATATAAATCCGCGATAACGGAGCACGTCGCAGCAACGAGCCATGTTATCGGGTGGGAGAAGGCCAAGGTCATCGACAAGGAAGCGCATAAGACCACAAGATGGTTAAAGGAGTCCATTTGGATTCGAAGAAGGGGGAAGGCTACTCTCAACAAGGATGAGGGGGCTTATCAACTCAACAACATTTACGACCAGTTAATCTCATCAAGACCGCCCTCTAACATTAATGTAAATATAACATACTGGGATGTGTGATGGTAATAAAGAGTACCTTTCTTGAATATGATTATTTTACTTTTGAAAAGATACATTTATAGATGTAGGGTCCAAGAAATGCACCCCCTGTTCAATGACTACAAAAATGTGGTAATTTTTACTGAAAAGATTGAGAAGAACATTGCCAAAAATAGAGATAAATATGGGTCTCATGTTAAGAAATGGGAACCTTTCTTATAATATTTTTGTTGTTGTTGATGATAAGGTAATTTACTACAATTTATTTTGTAATGTCATCTAGTGTCTGAATTTAACTGTGTCAACTTGTAAATTTATGTAAAATGTAAATTTAAGTTTGTACTCATGTTTGTATTGTGTTTGTTTGTTTTTTATGTGATTTTTGTTTGTGAGTTAAAAAATAAATAAAAATAAAGACCCTCACGGGCTTGGAAAATAAAAAAGACCGCCCTCTACTTCCGGTGGTCGTCAGGATAAAAAGCCTGTGATGAGAACTGACGTCAAATAGTCTGATGAAGTGCTCAGTGTAGCATGAAACTGTCACAAGTGAGTATAATAATTTGTTTTATTATTATACTTCATCTAACCTTGGATTCGTCATATGAAAAACAATTTCTTATAACAACACATACACATTTATTGACCTATAAGTGTAATCATTATGAACCTTTGTCTTTCAAATCATTCTCTTTTGGATTTCGTAAGTATGATCTATGACGTCATAGCATTAGAATCACTCATGCATCCCATACCAAGATCACTTTCATTACATATTGATCAACCCTCATATATTTTTCTAAATGATAGACCTATGCAACACCACCGTTTGTTTCACTTGTATGGGGACAGGGAGAATAAAGCAACATATTGATCACTCTGTGGCTGTTGACTTGGCTTTGGGAGTGTTCTGGTTGGCAGTCAGTGGTCTCATTTTAATAGGTTCCACCCCCCCCCCCCCCCCCCCCCCCCTATATCTGCACCATACATCGAGGGTTGAGCACCAGAAGACCGTAACTCAAGAAATGCTGTTTTGTGATATTCGACTTATATTTATTTGGGACTAGGTATAGCACCCAAAAAATTCAAATGCACTGAAAATTAGTCTCATGTTGTAGATAATTGCAAAAGTAGAAATTTGGCAAAAAAATCATGCAAAAAGATTGTACGGTTTTCAAGATATTGTCCATTGATTATTGGAAGATATGACCGGAAATCTGCCAAAAAGTGCCATTTATGGTCAAAACTGACATTGTAGCAAGTTTACACCCTTCTAATTATAAAACTATGTACATACAGTAGCTACAAAACACAGATGCAAGGTACTGGCCATAGGTTTATCCATTTCTATTAAAATCAGACATGATATTTATTTCATATTTGTACAGCAGACTCCAGAATATGCCATTTTATTCAAAATTCATAATCGCAACTCTGAAAATCGTCAAAAAATGACAAGTCCAGCTAATTTTATTTATTTTATTTATTTATGCTTTATTTATTGAGGGTAAGATACTTCAGTGTACACACACTGCTTTCCAAGTAGGCCCTCATTTTATGCATACATAAACAGATTATTTACAAAGAAGAAAGAAAAGGTATACACATAAATATATAATACTATACTAAATAATTATAACTTAGTTTGAAGTAGTAAACATGACTTAAATTGACTTAGTGACATATTCCTTAACTCAATACGTATTTTGGGCGAAACATTGTTCCAAAGAGAAGAAGCTCTGGCATGAAATGTACGTTTACCAGAATTGCTATTAGATTTGGGAATCAATAGAGTATTTGATGTATGATTTCTTGTTGTATAAGTATGACTATTATGTACAAAATCAAATTGGCATGATAAATAATCTGGACTGATATTTCTTAAACATTTGAATACAATGGTATTAAGCATTTGTTTTGTCCACCTTTCATTTAGTTTTACCCACTTGAGTAAAGTCATCATATCATTAAGGGGGCTGTCAAGTGTCAGAAATAGCTTCCGTAAAACTGCCGTAACTACGTAATTATTCATATATTCCATATACAAGTATACATTTTTTTGAAGGAAAGGGTTCAATAAATCCAACCATGAACATAAAATTGCTCTAAAAAGAACCATTTTGGAGAAAATCATAAAAAACGAGAATTTTGACCAGTCTTCAATTCGGACAAGGTAACCAAACAAATATTTTCTGAAAATCTGTCCTTTTACGATTTTTGTAATCTTAAGAAAATTACCCGGGTTCCATTTTTTTTTTTTTTTTGATATCTGAGATATTTTTTTATTTATTGACCAAATAAGGCAACAAAATGGGATTTTTAAATACAACAAACGTGAATTTCCACAAAATGATCCGAAAAATCGGGAAATAGGCCTAAAACAAAAAACACAAAAAATGGAACCTGGGGAAGATCATGGTTGTTGCGTTAAACTTACTTGCTGTCCATCAGATGCAGTTTGTATTGAGTTATCGTGTCTGTAAATCGTATTTTTACTCAAAAATGAACATAAAGAAATCAACCGATGAATGTGAAAAGTGACAATACCGCCGTTTGATCATGGTTTACGGGGAAATACACGTATTTCAAATCCTGTTCTTTAGATATTGTGGGAAACATATAAATCCCCAACTTCGTGCAAAGTTTCATTACAAACCGTTCTTTTCTTGGTATCAAAATAACCTCAAATGTGTGTTAAAAAACACCTTTTTCATGATGTCGAGTTTGAAAAAGAAGCCATACCATTTTATGCGCATTCGAAGTGCGTTCACAATTTCCGGGAAGCGTAACGCATTCAAGCGCATGCGTTAATCGACAATGAGCGCAGACGCGCGCGGAATGTTTTGAGTTGGCAAAATAAATGGTGCCGCGTTCGCGTTGAACCGGTTGACAAAGATTTAGACGCTCGTGTATTAATTTCTGTGCGCAACACTCTGCGGCTAATCATCAGAGTTTATCATTATAGGCCAGTGTAGTCGAGTCTTTATCAATGTGATCATTTAAAAATGCACCGTGGCGGGATTAGTGAGTAGTCTGGGTGTAAAAATCAACACCTATCCTAGATAGGCTAAAGGACTTAGTAAAGGAGAGAGAAAAATTGGAAACAGAGAGAAAGCAAGAAATGGGATGAAGATTTATTTTAAGACCTGTCGTTTGGTAGGCTCTAGGCCTACATGTTTTCTTTTCTTTTACCTTAGATATTTAAAGAGACGGAATCGGGTAAGCTTCTGATTAACATGATTAATATGAGTCACGTCACGAATTGTAATTTCATCATAAATAGTAAAAGGCCACAACATGCCACCTGAACTTGATCCTCGTTATGCCAGCGCCACCGAAAAATAAACTGAAATATATGTCCGATAGGTCTAATGTTTAATGAAGCAGGAAAATAAATTTAACGGTTTGTAAAATGACTATATGAATTGTCTATGGGTAAACTGTCAAGCGAACGAGTATAACAGTAGCGTATCAGCAGAGTGTCCCCCCTCGACGGATTTGACCGGGTAGAACAGCTCAAACTACCGGGCTAAAAGGTTTTATTTGCTGTAAATACAGTGGGTTGGGGGAGCAAGGGCCCCAATTTGAATCGGATGGGGTGGATTTTGAGAACACCCCCACCCTCCCCGTTTTCAAATGTCGGACTCGGCGGCGGCGGCAATCCTCAGCCTGTAAAGTTAAATCCTACCGGGAAGATACCATTTCCCCCTCTGACAAGCGATCTCATCAGATACGCCACTGGCGGGTAATGGAGCACATTTCACAGTAGTTAAATGACGAGTATTTTCCATTAGAATGGACTTGGATCCTTTTAAAATTGATTTGAATTGCTATCTACCAAAGATAATTATTAAATAGTGATTGTTCAGTGTTATAACAATAGCTCTATTAAGCATTTCGGTTGGATCTCTTATAAAAGTAGTTTGCTATCTACTGAAGATAACAATGATAACGTTGAAAACACGGTCATTATTTAACAATTAGCTCTAGTGCTAGGCCTATATACAGTATTCGGTATTTCCATTACTGCATGGTTTTATTATTTATTGGCTATCCCTATGAATTGCCTTGTCACCTATACCTAGATTGAATTTCTTTTATTGAGAGGACACAAAAGTACAAGGATATCAAAGGTGCAACCACACATTTAATTAATCAGGCCTATTGTTTACATCTCATAACTTCGTGATAAACCAAACCGATGTTACCCTATTTTTTTATTGGGGTGGGTCCGAGGGGCAGAAATATAGAGCATCCTCTCCCACCATAATCCCATCCCTTCCACCTTTGCTTTCAGTCTAGAACATTTGGACGTTTCATTGATTCAAAATATGAATGATGGGCATTTAGCGATCGAAATGGGAAGATCTCTGTTCTTTGTTCAGTCCGAATTTCATTTGGAATGTTCCAGAATTTTATATTATTCAATTTAACTATGACATTTTAGGAGGATTTTATAGAAACATGACTTGTTTGGCCGTATAGACCTACTTCTGGTTATCTTGGAACTTATTTTGTCTTATATGGCATGTCACCAACCAAACCGTAGGCCTAACAGCGGGGCCTTAGACCCGAACGCAACTGAATAAATGAGCTTATAATGGATAGTATATTAAAATACATGCCAGGCTGTCCATCCCTGGCCCTATACACCCCCAACTCCACATGTCGTGTGTTTGATTGCCGCGTGTGCAAATACATGTACTATACAAAGTTAGACTATTATGAGATAACCATGTGAACCATTTGATAGCATCGGCTCATCGGCCCGAGGATGCTTCTCCGATCATGCCCATGTAGGCCTACAATCAAGGAAAAAAAGGTTGGCACACTTTGTCTACGGAAAAAACCCCGCCCCTCTCCCCGGAGGCAATGTTGATCCGAGTCATATTATCAGAAGCCATGGTAGGTCCCCCAACATTGATTGATGGGGGATGGGGAAGGATATAAGAAAGGGGGAGACTTTTGCTTTCTATTAAACAGTCCTATGTCCCAAGTCTGATCTCAATTGCGAGCACAGGGATATTTGTAATAAGTTGCGTCAAGTGTGCCAACTATTATTTTCCTTGATTGGGTAAAACGGCACTTATAATTGATATTATGTTTGATATAACTGAATGACAAATTAGTACACCGAGTTGAACTAACTGAGAACTAGCTAACTTAACAACGATACGAAGTAATAGGCCTACCATATTCAGTAATGACAATAAATAGATAAACAGGTAGGCCTATTGGATGGACGGGCGGGTGGAACGGACTTGTACAACATCGAAAGGCCAAACAAAAACAAAACATTAACGTCTTCGGATAAAACCCGGTGTAGGCCTAAGTCTTTTTGATCTCCTTACAATGTTTCACTCCGATCATGGATTCAAAATCTTTCTCTGTCCTTTATTTTTTATCTTTTTTCCTTCTCTCTTTCCAAACTCCTTGACACTAACGCTTGTGCTAAAGCCTTGTTTTACTAATAGGCCTACTTGCTTTCAGGCTCAGCCACACCCCGGCAAAAATGACGGTTTGATAAGTCGGGCCTCCGATGCGTAAACAATGCGTATGAACAAGCCCTCAAACGCGGCAAAAACATAGCGGGTAACGCAGCACGCACTGACGGCTTTCGAAATAACAGCGTCGCGTATTTTAAGCGAACTGGCGCGTGCCAATTTGCGTGAAAAACAAAACACGGGATACGCGGCGCATGGGAGTTTCGCTGATCCCCTGCGGGCAGACTTTTCCATTCTACTTTGTCAATGATCACAATAAGGGATTTAAATCCTTCTAAATAGGCTTTTGGAATTTCAAAATTGAAAATTTCTTTGCATGTACTGATAGATAACACTCTGAAGTTTTGAAAAATGAAGAAAAGTGAAATTCCTGGAAAATACGAAATGACACTTGACAGCCCCCTTAATAGGTGTTCTAATATCAGCAGATAAAATTGTTCTAGCTAAACGATTATGGAGAGTCTGTAGTTTAGTTTGGTACGTCTGAGAACAGTTAGACCATACTTGGCTAGCATAATCAAAGTGAGGTATTACAAGAGCATTTTATAACATCAAAAGAGTATTATGTGGGAGAAAATGCTTAACACGTCTAATAATACCAATTCTTTTTGAGATATTATTAGATAAATAATCTACATGTGATGACCATGACATATTCTTATCAAATTTTACACCAAGATATTTGAATTCATTTACCATTTCAATAATTGAATTCTTGTAGGAGAGAGTAACATGACTAAATCTATTTAAAATGTAGGTGGTACCAAAAAGCATTACTTTAGTTTCAAATTTGTAGTTAAGTCATTTGAAAGATTATCAGGGTTTTTGGCTCTACATAATAATGAGGTGTCATCTGCATACATAATAGTTTTACAATTTACAGCATTTGGCAGACAATTTACAAATATAATAAAAAGTAATGGACCTAATATAGAGCCTTGCGGTACACCAATATTTATGTGCTCGAAATCTGAAAGGCTACTGTTAACATTTACAGCTTGTAATCTATGACTTAGGTATGATTTGAACCACGAAAGTTCTTTACATTGAACTCCATAATGTTTTAGTTTGTCAATCAATATTTCATGATTGACAGTATCAAATGCTTTCTTTAAATCAAGAAAAATAACCCCTGTAGCATAACCATTATCCATATTATTTAAAATAACATCTTGGAATTCAAGAAGAGTTGTGGTTGTTGAATGTTTAGCTCGAAAACCAGACTGAGCATTAGAGAGAATATTTGTACTAGTAACATATTCATATAATTGATCATGAACAGCTCTTTCAATAATCTTAGAAACAATTGGTAATACTGAAATAGGTCTATAGTTTCCAACATCTGATTTGCTACCTGATTTATAAATAGGCGTTACCTTAGCTTTTTTCCAATCATCTGGAAAAACGGAACTTAATAATGATAGATTACAAATATAAGAAAGCGATTCAGAAATATATGGTCCAGCTAATTTAAGAAACCTGACACTAAATTGATCTAGTCCAGCTGATTTGTCATTACTCATTTTGCTAATCTGATTGATTACAAATTCTGGTGAAATTTCATAAAATGTGAATCTATGCTTACAATTAAATACATCATCACTATCTGAACATGAATTATTACAAGGACAATTCTGCTTTATATTAGTGTTGAATTTCTCACCAAGTTTGACACCAATTGAAGTGAAATAGTTGTTGAAAGCATTAGCTGTGTCCTTTGAGCTAGGTGTTCCATCATGTGAATTAACAATATTAGGGACTGGTGAAGATTTATTTGGAATTATTTTCTTTAATAACGTTCCACAAGTTTTTACTGTTATTCATATTGTTAGTAACTGCCTGATTACAGTAGTTCTTTTTAAGATGAAACTTCATATTGTTAACTTTATTTCTTAAAGCCTTTGCCTTATCCCAGTAGATTTGTTCATTAGTTTTATGAGCTTTAGCATAATAATAATCACGGTCCTTAGACAGTTTGAGAATTAATATGCGTAACGTGAATATCTGAAGTTCTACAAGCAGTAGAGAGATGAGCTTTGGTATACTGTTTACCTGTGACAAGATGTATATTAAAATGTAAAATTTAGTTAATTATCTCATTAAATATGCAAATGAGCTCATTATGTATTCAAATTTTGCATATATGCAAATTATGTCAGTTTGATTCGCATTTTGTTTACATAAGTTGATTCCTGAACATATTCCCTAACCATTTCCAGTATGTTGCTACCGATCAGTGCAATTGCTGTGGAGAGGTCTGCAGTAAGCTACCATAATAAGCTTATTCTGTGTTTTGGGGTCTTTTTCTGGTGTGATGCATTCAATGGATATACAAACTAAGCATATCAGCCAAAAGTAGAGAGTTTTTACTAGCATCTGGTACCTTCTACCTTTCAAATTGGGCCTTCAAATTTTCAAATCGGGCAATTATATCAAAATTTAGAGCAAATTCCCAAACATTATGTAGCCACAACTCGGCCGAATAACAGAGAGTACAGAGAGGTCATAGCTACCATATATAGCAAGCTCAATGCCAAATAAGGAGTGCATCATAACAGAATGGTCAATTATTGGTATGGGTGTTTTTCAATGCTGAGCTGCATTGCTTAGTGTGGGCTGTCAATGGGACCCAAGTGTTTGACTTTCAGGCAAGGCATAAAAAGTACTTGCAAATATATATTTTTTTAAATACTTCCAGGTGTAGAATAATCACCAAACTTCAGATTCAGATAGAGAAGAGATCAATCTTATTAATGGTGAAGAGTGTACATTTATAAATTATTAAGTTTTCAAACAAGTCCATTAAGTTTTGCCTGAAAACAAGTAAATTCACCTGAGTGTGCACACACTCTGTGTGGCAGACCCTAGTGTAGCGAATGTGCTATACCTACTATAACTCTAATTCAGAGTGTTTATGAGTTATCTCTTTATGGTTCTGAAAATCTAGGTTACCGTATTATCCCTATTAAGCGCCAAGGGCGGTTAGCAGTCATTTTGGGTGGGCGCTTACTTATTATGTTACCTTTTTTAAACTCATAAAATGTACAAGTGATCATTTGAGGATGCTGACCATTTGAAAGGGTGGGCGCTTATAAGGGATTGTTTGTTGGTAGTCATTGAGAAAAACAGGGGTGGGCGCTTAATAGTGATAATACGGTATATGAATTATTTTTGTACAGTACCGAAATATCAATTTGCCCAAAAGTTGAGTTACGGCCTTCTGGCGCTCAACCCTCGACATTTACTTTTTTACAGCATTTCTGGTTTGATCTCCACATAACTTCAATTGAGGAGGTCATCCTATTAACTTCTATTATGATGCGGTCATGCATTTGTTTCTTTCTGTAATAAATGAGACAAACACAAAAAAAATCTTTTTCTTCTCACTGCATGGGCCGTCATAGCGTTTTTATTTCCATGCTATCACAGCACCTCATGAAACACACATTAGAGTCTCTGTATTATTATTATTATTATTTCAACATTGCCTTCTGAAAAAAAATAGAAGGAACCACAAAACAAAAAACATGAACATTACATTATTTGTTATTACTGAAAAACATGTGCTTCTTTCCTTCAAGATCGCCCTGACACACCCAAAATATTCTCACATGTCGGTATCCATTTATACACTGTACAAATTATAACGCTTTGGCCTTTGAATCATTAATGTCAATCAACCCAACTCTCAAAATAACAAAATTTGACACAACTTCTACTTTTACTCATAATGTACATTCTGGTGGTACCCTGTTGTATACGTGATACCAAGTACACTCTTAAAACTTATTGGTACTCAATGGTATATGTGATACCAAGTACACTCTTAAAACTTATCAGTACACAATGGTAAAAAGCTTTTGTTTTGCATGTCACTTATATCAGCAAATATTATTGGAGCCTGATAGTTTGATTCATGAAAAACGAATTTCAGTTTCAGTAAATGTATAAAATACTGGTTAAAAATCAATGTTTACACATTCAGTTACAGTATTTTCTCTGCAAAGATGTTGCATTTCTGAACTTGTAGCATAATGGTTTACAATAAATTGGTTGAATGAAAATGAATGGTCAAAAAGCAGTAGGTCTAGTTGTGACCTATTTGGTAGGTAACCAATAACTCTCACAACTTGGTTTTTAAAGATTCATAATGTCAGCTTTTTCGATATCAATAATCCCATATACAGCATTGATCTTCAAATTCAGAATCATGTTAACAGAATTGTCTCCAGGATTGCGATAAAAAGCCTCCGATGAAAAAAGAGTATACCATTAAACTTAAGATCAACTGTAATATTACATTATTTGCAATATAATTGACATTAGGCAAGGTGGTTGCACAAGTTTGCGCAAGGTTGTAGATGATTGCTGCAAGGTTGCGCAACCTTCTCAGAAGAACCAAACTGGTTGCGCAAGGTTGTATTTTTCCAAATATAAACTTGCGCAAGGTTGCAGAATTTATTGCGATTTTCATAAGGGATATGTTCATGTGTTGCATATCTTTGGAAGCTGGTGTATTCATCTTTCTAATGATACAAAATGTGTAGTAATTACCTTGTTTTAGCACTCAGCCACTACACTTGATAGAGATTAGGTCTCAATCAGAATGTGCCAAAGTCGCCACTATTTGGTGCTCAATACTGTTCTGAGGTGTTACATTGACAGTGAAGAGAAATTCTCTATTGACTTTGGAGCATAAAAAAGTGATGATGTTGGCACATTCAAATTCAGACCTCCCAAATTCTCAAGCAAGCAGCTAGGCACTGAAACAAGTGAATGTTACAAATGTGGTATCACTTGAAAGATGTACACATCAGCTTTCCATTGATGTGTAATACAACAACATGAACATATCAGGAAACATTCGAAAAAATCTTTTATTCAAAATGTCCAAAAATATTTGGAGGAGTTAATTTATAAAATTGTTATTACAGGGACATCTCCTTGAGCAGCAATGAATGTTAACAAACTTACTCATTCCATTCCGATGGAAATCTGAATATTACTACAAAAAACAATATTTTAAAGCCTGAAATGATGTGATACATGTATTCAATATTGGTTATTGTTACTGCCTACTTGTTTATATAGTAATTCATGACTATGACAACAAACTACGATAAAATGTATTCAATCCTATATTAAAGGCAACATATTATTATCCGAAGAAAAGAGCACACAAAAATATGGTCAAATATGATGAATCCAGCTTCCGGCAGCTTGGTGCAAAGCATTGGTTTCCAGTTTCCAATACGATTTATTCCGTAAAATATATACTACCGGGTTCCAAATTGTCGGTTCCTTTCATCTATGCTTAGCAGCAAGCTGCTCAAAATGAGATTCAAATATGATATAGTTCTGATAAATTAAACAAAGGACTGATTAGTTAACAAAGGACTACAAAAATATGAAATATGATTTCCCCTTCTAGGCAAGATAGTACATGTGTCATATAATATTTCAAACTTGAAGTCTCGTTCCTAAATTGGCCAAACCCTTTATTTGCTCAATTAATTAATTGTCCATTCCTACACGTAGTGGGGTTTTCTGCAAAATGTAGCATTGCAATGGCCAATACAATCAAGTAGAAAACTAAAATGTGATATTTCAAACTCAATTTGTTTGATCGCATCAGTCATAAACATATGAAATTTGTCCCTACTACGTACAGTGGATATGTTATGATTGGGGGGGGGGGGGGGAAGTGCTTGGGCTTATATGTTATCCGTCACATCAAAATGGACATGTTGGAGGCCCAAGTCAAATTTGAGTTATTGGTATGACTTGAAAGAGTGCATTTGAAGCTTTGAAATTACACCGTGTTGAAGGTAATCGGACTTTGTAATCACAAGATATGATTTGAAGAAGCATATTTGTTTCTATTGGTTTTTTTTATATTTCACTAAATATATTGGCCTCTGTCTCAAAACTGTGTTTGCTGACAACATGTCCTTTTTGATGCGACTGGTCACAAAGGTAATCTGGCCACATGGTTGATCATTCAAAAGTTAAGGGTTATATTGATTGGCTGATTTGAGAAAACAAGACTTCCATTACAATGGTTCATAGTTGAAATACATGTAAACATGGCGATTGTTGGCTCTTTCATGGTTAAAAATATGCTGATGCATCTCATTAATTTCCTTAAAGAAAATATTAACATTTGCATAGATACCGCTTTTGCATATGTATGGCGCAACAAAATGCAGTACAAGTGTTTGTAATCTGCTGCTTTGCATTGTTTAGCCATGAAAGAGCCGACTTAGGGAAGGAACAACGGTGACATATAAATAGGAATAAAAATCACCTTACATTACTGGAGTAAATAATGAAGGGAGATGGACACACACATACACATTATCTAGAAGCCAATTTCTAGTGTACTCAATTTAACCTGATATCATAATAAAAGAAATGAAAGAAAAACATGGAAAAACAAATTGTCGTCTTATTGCCAACAATTATGTAAGTGTTGCAAACCATACACTTCATTTTAAGGGGACGAAATCAGTTTGGGTCACTTCTTGGGCTAGGCTCCAAACACAGGTCAAGCTTCTTAGACAAATTCCTTTCATAAAACAATTAGCTCTATCTATGTTGTTAGTACAATTAAATTGTTATCAGATTTGCTGACGATTGCGGTCACATAAGAAAACGTTTAGTAGACAATTTCAGGTTTATCTTAACCATTACTTTTGACATCTTTTTCTCTTCAATTTCATTGTGGTATATATTGGTGAAAAGAAAAAAAGCAATTTCAGATTCCAATATCTTGTAAAAGATTTATTTGCATTGGTAGTTTTGCTAAATATGTATTTTCTGATGCCTACATAATATATGTAGTAATCTGCAACATTCCTTAACAATTTTGTATAACTTTTAAAAAATACATTGGTCTGTAATTTTAAATGGAAATAATTAAGCACATTTTGAGAGGATCCACTCAGCAATTGTGCAAAATTATTACTGTTAAAAGTGGTAATTTTCGTGCAATTACTTTTGACGCTTCGTCGATTTTCAGCCAGTTCGCTTGTTTTTGAATTCCCGATATGAAAGTTCATTACATAGACTTATACACAAAATAAATATGTTTGTGTGTTTTTATTTTCGCTGTAGCTGCTTAGAGCGTGAAAAGTGCGAAAATTAATGTAGCATGAAAATGTCCACGTTTACAGTATGCAGGTGGACCATCAAATGGATACATTTATCGATGGTAAACTACAGGGTGTCCCAAAAGTGTTGATACCTTTTAAAGCTTTCTGTCTCTGATAAAATAATTCGCAATATGAATCTGATTACATATTTGGTTAAAGAGAGCTTGTACAATTATGTTGATGCCAAACTTGCAATAACAGCCGTCTGTATTGCCAAAGTACAGAAGATAGTTTTCCGAACTGTAAATTGTACTTAACAAATGAAAGTGTAGTGAAATGAGCTTATGCACTGAATTGAAGATAGCTATAGAGGTAGAAGAATAAGGTTTTTCGATGGTGATGTTTGTAAATTTCAGATTGAAATATTCCTTATTATGAACAGTATTAATGTTGTGGACAAAAGACCAAGCCTCTTCTCAAAAGACCCCCCCCCCCCCCATTGAATGGAATGTGAGGAACCTGCAGCACCTGATTACAGCTACACACACCTTGCATCCTGCAAGTTGAACACATCTATGGTATTATGAGTTATGTGACCAAACCCCTCAGCGTGTGTTTCATACACCCAACCAAATATGTAAGTTCCTCCCTAGCATATACTAGAATATTTCCAAAAATATTTGATGGATTTAAATAATCTTCAGCTAGAAAGATGCACCCAATTGTTAGGCACATTTTGATACCAAATTTGTTGGCCTCGAGACAATGCAACGATAAGAAATTGTGCCATTATCAATTTGTATACAGAAAAAAAAGTGGCACTAAATCTCACTGGCTAATAATCAATAAGCAGATCATAATCTTGTGCACCAAGATACGGTAGCATAATGACACATACTACACAAAGAAAGATCAATTTTATGGACAAACCAGCCATAGGAAGTGATATTTAGTGCCACTTTTTTCTTCTTCTTTTTTATAGTATATGCTATGGGGGGGGGGGGGGACTTGCATATTTGGTTGGGTGTGTATATAGAGTAAGGTTTGGAAACAAGTTGTCTCTATCCAAATATGTTTTCAGTTTAATACTGCAAATTGTTTTACCGAAGATATCAAGCTTTAAAAGGGATTGAAACTTTTGGGACACCAGTATTATTATTCAAAATGAATTAAACCACATATGAACCAACACAGAATTCAGTCGATTGTTATATCAACCATTTTTTACGATACAAAAAACACTAAAATTCCAGAGGATATATTCAGCATTGTTTACATTATTTATCAGAGTTTCAATTGTAAACATGGAATTCTGTACAAATTAATGGCATAACCATCTTAACGCTTTCCACGCGGCAGGCGACTGCAGACGACATTCCAAAATTGCACAAACATTTTTCAAAAATGTCAAATTTATGACATTTCATTAACAAATTTGGCATCCCACTGTGAAATGCATTAAAATAAATACAAACATGCCTAGTATTTGTTCAGTAATTTTTGAGATACACCATGACAATATAAAAAGGTATTTGACATTTCTGCTCCGTATATAGTAAAATCAATAGCCGCGTGGAAAGTGTTAAATTAGTCAACTATTTCAACAGAATGCAACATTTGTATTTGATTATGGGAGTTTTATATGAGCTCAATTCTTTTCAAACATCTATGCTAGCTAAATGAAATAAATGCTGGCAAATTCCAGATTATTTAAAGGGCACAGGAAATGCAAATATAAGTGGTGTGATTTGAGTCAAGTCTGCGAGGAGGGACCAGAAAGCATTTAATATTATGTGCTAGTTGATGATGACATCATTTGTGGAACTATTGATAGCTCCGTGAGTACTATGAAAAGAAAATTCCAGGTGACTGGTTTGAATCTATTCATGATACTCACTGATAATCAATATACCACAAATGATGTCATTTGTGGTGTGTTCATTTTTCTGGCCCTGTTTATTGCAATGGAATGTCCCACAAAGACTTGGAGCAGGATTATCATCCCATTTCCTTTAAAAACAAATTGTAAATTCTTACTTATATAATGACGTAAGACAATGAATCTATTATTACCCAGGACAATATGGTACCTATCATATAATGGCCCTGGTCAACTTAAGTAATTTTGTAAATGATTATCATGTTTTGATAAAAAAAAATATGGGAAAATATATGGATAGTTCTATTGTTTGAATCAACAATTTTGAGAAGAATTTGGTCCTCCTCTGGAAGTTAGTCCATGTTGGAACAATACCAAACCCTCTGAATTTTGACCTGTCTCCGGAAGAACAAATTTTAATCAAACAGACATTATTTGAAAAAGGATATCTGTACCAAGAATTTGACATAAATGTTTAATACCTCACACCCTTTTCTACCCATGCACTTGATAAAGTGCATGATGAGAGCTAAGTGTGAGTGGTATTCTATAGGTATTCCACAAAATCAACCATCTAATTATTACTAAAGTTCATAAGGTATCTCAGATAGAATATTCTTTTTCACACTTATTTGAATTGGATTCATATGGCAGGCAAAGTTTGAATATTAGAGCTATTTATTAAAATAGCGTGCCCAATGGATATGTCCTTTGTTGTGAGCATATGTATACATGTAGGAGATATCAAAAGTCTACCAAACTTTTGGAAATGTTGGCTACAACTCAGCCCTTTTGTTAGCTTTTTTCTCCATAAATCATGTAGTGGTAAAAGGCAGTATATTACTTTTATTGTCTTTACAAGTTGCAACCTTTTCGTAAGTGAGGATTATTGAACCAAGTTAACACAATCCATGTTAAAAGGAAGTATATCATTAAGAAAGTACATATAAGATACATCCTTTTGCCATAAAAGGGCCGAATTATTATAACCTGCTATCATTCCGCTTTCAAGTCATTTTGTTATAACCTTTATTATGATCAATTTATAATATCAATATTATAATTCTAAAACTTTGCCTATTGATGGGTCTCATGTCAACCCATACAGATCGGGAGTTAACCGCTGTAATAGGTGGACCTTATATTGAAACAAATTGTTAGGAAATATTTCACAACTACCCTGTACTACATTAAACATCACAAATATCATTTATAAATGCTATGGTTGCCCTGATCATGGTAAATTACATGTAAAAGGCATATCACTCGTACTTACTTAAACTATTAAAATTGTTTGTTAATATGACAGATATTCCAAATTGGACATTTTATGGGCTATTTATTTTTACGGTTGGAGTGGTAGATGAAGGAACAGAATCACATTTGACCTTTGTGTTCCTATATGTTCCTAGGTATATATGGTTTTTTTTATGAAAATTCATGGGTAGGGTGACCATGGTATAGAAGTTGGGGAAGAACACAGATTAATAAAGGAAATTCAGTACAAAATGTATTGCCCTATCTCTTTACATGTAACAGGTGCCATTTTGTATTTCCATCATTGGGAGAAATTTGGAGGTATGTCAGAATTTTTCGGAACTAAACGGAAAGGTACGAAGACTGCCGCGTACATGTACTTGAGCCGTATCTCTCTCTGCATTGGCAGGTTGAAATACGCGGAAAAAACGACGCTTTCCGGAAGCTCATGAGCATTTTCCAAAAAATACAGACATACCTCCAAATTCGTCCCATGGTGGAAACAAAATGGCGGCAGCGTACTGGATCTCCTTTTTAAATCTATGGGGAAGAAGGACATAGTAATACACATGTAATAATTCAATCAATTTACCGGTTAATCAGCTTGCACACGCAATTTACTTTTGATAAGCCAACATTTTGTTACCAAGAAAATAGTTTGATAGAAAAATAGCCTTTACATTTTAAAGGCTCTGTATTTATACTATAATATATCTGCCATGCATATTAATTAGCACAGTCCTATACAGGATCAGTATGATAAACATGGATAACCCAGAGTTCACAAGGTCAATGTAGTGTGAATATAGGTCAATGAACCTTGTCTGTGGGTACAGGGATATCCTAGCAACTTCTGCTGAGAAAGGTTTCCCTGTGTGAGAATTGATAAGATCAAATGTCAATGTATCGGGTCATTGAACCTAAGCTGTGGGTATTGGTCCATTTAACTAACATGCAGCACTAGTATAGTTCTAGAAACACTTCTAAAATTAGTTCTAGAAACACTTCTAAAATTAGTTCTAGAAACACTTCTAAAATTGTATAGATACATTTGTATTAAAAAACAATCATCTGGCATCAACAATCAACTACTTACTCTTGATTCCAGAAGTAATATACACTCATTTTCAGTTGATAATTCTTATCTGGCAAAGGTTCTCGGGGGTGCTGCTCAAATGCAACGGTATACCTTCTAAACAAATTTTTCTTTTAAACAGAAAACCTTTTCCTTGAATTGAGGCCTCTTAAATCCCTTGGCAAGCCATGTCATACATCTGATAATGAAAATCCCACATTTTTCAGAAGTTTTTGGTTAAACAATTGTACACCAACATTCTTGGCTAGACCCCTGGGAAAGCGATGTCACTAGATTTAAATATTATAAACTCAAAAACAGTTGTGTATTTATATTTTTCTTTCCAAAATCGATTAGTAGGAAAAGCTGATAGACCTAGAAATGTTCTACAAAATGTACATATTTATTTTCCCAAATACTGTATGGTCGACTTGTTTCATACGGATCTTAATCTCTGCCATTTTGTCTACATGGCTGTCTTTGTCAAATTTGACAGATTTCCTCCCAAAAGTTTTAAGAGTTTGTGGCATAACCTTTCGGGAAACATATTCAACCAACAAAGAAAATATGTGATGTGATCAAGCAAAATGAGTCCGAACTCGCAAATATCTATTTTAAGATATAGCTAAACAAAGGATAACATTTCTTTTGTTTCCTATTGTTTTTGCAACCCTTCAACCGACTCATCTTTGGAACCAATTGACCAATCATAATGGGGTTTTCAGCAAAATATAGCTTTTCAAACACAATATGCAATCAAGTAGAAAAACAATAATTGGATCTGACCGACTTCCGACTCATTTTGCTTGATCATACCACATATGGCAATATCTGTTTCAACGACCCACACGGGATAAGCTTAAATCACATTAATCCAGCACAAAGCTTTATTCCGTGTGCACAATGATGTCATGTGAAAGAAACAGATAAAACAACAAATATGTTTCCTCCACAAACATCTCATGGAAAAATTGATGCAACCATGTTCCCTCCCACCCAGGGGGGAAAAATCCCCTTCCCCCGGTGACAAAATCTGCCATACAGCATAATCCTGAGGAGAAAGAGCACTTTACAACTGTATTATAGACACAATCAATATCCATAACCTCATCCCTATGGAGCAATTCACATACTACTATACACTAGTGTACAAGTACAAAGCCCACTTATTTATCTGGGAATCATCTTATATGAAACCTAGAGTTGTTATGGGATGTTGAGCATAATAAATGGTCAATTCCATCAAACATATCAATTTTGAAGGTTTGAGCCAAAAGGCCCCATCTACATTGGCTGCCATGTGTAAGGTTACATGTTCACTAGGTGCACCATATAGCACCAGAAGAGTATCATGTAAATGGTAGCTATTACAGATAATGTCTTTTCACATCACTAAGTGTCTGAACAAAAATATCATATCTGCAATAGCTGTTCCGAGTTACATTTAGTTGATACCAATTGCTCAGCATTATAAACAACCCTATAAATAACATCTGGCAGCTATTAGAGATAGGGCCTTTTGGCACTAAGCCCGTGTGCTTATTACAATATTTTTTAAGCAAGCAAAGCAGTAGCTTCTAATGCACTTTGAAGTGTGAAAACTATTCAAGAAATCCAAGATGTAATCAATTTATTTGTGAATATTGATGTGGGGTGTTTAATAAGGATACGTATGAGGTTCATTCAAAAAGCTCTGCCACAGCCACTTACGCCAAGCGGTTGACATTTAACCCCCTGAGAACTACCGGCCGATTGGTTGAAATTTAGAATGTGTCAAATATTGTGCCAATCAGAGACATCGTTAGAACAATTACAATTTTCAAAAATATTAGCATAAAATATTTATAAGCAAAACTGTAATTGGTCATCAAAATGATTATATCATGTAATTGACCAATGGGAATTATTGTACGAAAGACAGGTAGTGCCCAGGGGGTTAAACAAATAGTCAGTCTATCAACAGAGCGAAACCTTTACGAATGCCCCTTGAACACATGCAATATATCTGGTTATTATCCAGCTTTCCTATCATCGCTGTATTCAAACACACCCACATCAACTTCTCTTTATATGCTGCTTGATATACAAGCAGTTTAGAGGGAAGACCATACAGCACCCTCATTTGCGCACATAAACAGCGCTCTCTATAAACAACGCCCTCTATCGCTACACTCTTCTATCCTTCTCATTTTCCACTAGCCCTGAGTAACCTTTTTACACACCATATCTTTACAAATACCTTTTTGGCAGATGTTTAAAAACAAGCATAAAAGTTTTCAAAAAATGTCTTCTAAAAAGTCAAAAATCGCATCATATTTATACAATCATCTAAAAAAAGTCTTTCCTATATCAACTCTGACTAAAAAATATTATAAAAAAGTCAAATACGATTCTAAAAAAGATAAGGAAAAGAAAAATGAACTGTCTTACGTACATACACTTGACATTGCGAATCTAATTTACATACTTTTAAATACAGTAGGAATAAAACCTCTCACTAATAACACATTACCTTTCCACTCGTAAAAGGAAACATTTTCAATTAGGAATATAAAAAGCAGTTCTCCATCAAAATGCGGAGAAACGGTCATATTTACATGTATATGTGGTGCACTATGTGCAAATTGGTTTTGATCTATGATAAACAACAAGCATTTTTATGCATTTTCGTGTGCAATTTGTGACATTTTTACATATAAAATCATTACATTTTCTATCCTGTGCGTTAACTTTCTATAGGCCACGATACCTGAAATAGTTGCTATTGCGGAGGAGTGTATTCTACCATGAAAATGCAGATAGCAGACGACATTAACAGCGGCATTGAGAGTTCCTCTGAGCACTCTGGGGATGGAGCCTCAATTTTTTCACAAGTTGGATTTTTCAGATTTGCGTAATACTTACACATGTTCAAAATACCATCTGAAACTGTAGAGCTTAATTTGAAATCTTTCACATAAACTTCATAAATTTGATAGTTTTAGTTATGCAACTCAAACTTTGGAATACAACTATTTTAAGGATGACCTTTCATGTAGAATAGAAAACATCAAGATGAGAATCGCACCAGCAAATCTACCTTTAAGACATTCTTAATTAGTTAATGTTAGGAGTTCTTGAAAATCACTCTTGCCATCATCAAAGAAAGAAGTTAAAAACCAATCCAAAAAGTCAGTTTAAACCTTCGATTCAGTAGTAAATTAAACTTAATTGTATTAGTAAGTTATTTTTTATTTCAGTTTTAATAGCAAAATATTCTTTATATGATCACACTTAGTGCTGGGTCTTACACACGACAATCTCAATCGTGTAACACCATGAAGTCTTGTATGTAATAAATTCAACAGCGGCTACATCATTTTACAGCAATTGTGCAGTCTAATTCAAGCGAGGGCGGTATCACATCTCAAAGCTTAGGGACTCAGAGAATCACAGCTAATAGCATTTACAATTGGCCATTGGTTAATAGCTTCCAAGGGTCGTATTTATGATAACATTTAACATCTCTTATGGAGGATTATACATTTAAAACACTTAAAATTTGTGGTACTTTTTGTTGCTGAAAAGCCATCTATGTATTCCTGTATAACAAGTGAACAATCATAAATTGAGATGTTCTGAGATTCATTTGATGAAATGCACCATTCAAATATTTGATTTGTTCCCGTTCACTTGTCCATCAAACAAACTTCGGAGCAAAATCAACTGTTTTTATAATAATAATGATAATAATAAAAACAGTGTTTATATAGCGCACTGTGGATCACAATCCCTCAGAGCGCTTAACAATATGGCATCGGTGTTTCGGCTATGGACAGTAAGTCACCCACAACTGTTCCGTACATGTATTATATATCTTGTGATGTGATTATGCGCTATGGTGAGGCGGTTAGTTACACTATAGACATACAAACACAACTTACATTTACACATGTATGTATAGCATAATGCTCTTTGTACATCATAGAATGAATGCAACTAAATAAGCAGCATGACTTAGTACATTTGAACCCAATAGTTTGCCTCACTTTAGTTCGAATCATATTGCCTTGGACCAATTTTAAAATTATGCAAGCATGCCTGCCAAATATAACGCAAGTATATCTCATGACGGCACAGTACGCATTGAACAGTACGCCTATGTTGATGATGTTTTGGTCTACAGGATTCTAAAATCGGACTATAATACACTAGATTTGGAATTACACCATATATCATGGAACTTGACACATTGAAAAATTGAAGTGATTCCTGCTTATTTAGTCTTCATCATACTATCATAATGATCGAGAAGACGACTTGGGGTAATACTTAGTGCACTGTGGTAATAAAACATCAAAACGGGCAACAAAGCTATTTTGCTTTTTTATCTTACACCACTCATTCGTAAACTGAAACTACAGCTCATGTATGCTCATATTTAGTATGCACATTTCATTATGTACATAATATACAGCAAAGGAATTTGGGATGCCGTGTTGTGTTTTCTACCCTGAAACAGAATAAAAGCACACATTTCACGGCTTTATTCAATAGTTTTATGCATGCAATGTGACCCATCACATCAAAACAGACCAGTTGTCGTCAAACCTCAATTGCAGAAAATAGCAAAAGAAAACTATAAAAAATAAAGAAAATACAAAGAATTTTTAACTCTTCAAGCTGAATAAAATCTTGGTTTCATGTTCAATTTTTCTAAGTAAGGTGTCATAAGATAAAGAATAACTTAGACACATGACTTTCAAATCTCATTTTTTATTTTTGAAGACAACTAATGTTTTAATGTGATTGCGATGGGTCACATATTTCCTTTAAGGGGCAGAAACATGATATTGCCAAAGATTAAAAGGCATCTGAACTGCATGCTCAAAGATTGAAATGAACTCTCTCCCCTTACGTGCATACAGAAGGTAACTTGTCACGTAATAGGATTGTTTATTCAGGCATCAATTTGAATCTTGAACCTACCCTCCTCAAGCCTTCATCTGTATTCACCTTCCTTGGTCAAGACTAGGTCTTTCCTGCAATTTTTTGGGTGAAGATTCACCTTGGTGCATTATGTTTGTTCTATAGTAATAAACATGATACATAGAAGTTACAAATATAGGTGAAGATTCGCCATAGATTCACCTTTCCAAAATATAAATTAGTTCAAGATTCACCGCTTCAAAAATATAACTAGGTAAAGATTAGGAGTCTCTTATTTTTGAATAACTTTGAGGGTAGATTCAATGTGCATATTGACGCCTGCATTAACACTGTCCATGCGACAGTCGTCTGCAGATGACAGTTCCAAAAATTCACAAAATGTTTCAAAAATGTAAACATTGAATTTCACCCCCATATTTGGAATCACCATGAGAAATGCATTATAATAAGTACAAACATGCCTATAGTCTATCTGTCCATCATGAGGCAGTGACGTAACTGCGTCATTAATTCATTGCAGCAATAAATGCGCGCGCCGTATTTGAAGCACTGGCGTATACACTCACGCGTAAAAGGCAGAAGACACAATATATGTGCGTAAATGTTGCGCCTGTTACGTCACTGTCTCATGATGGACAAATAGACTTTAGTATTCGTTCAGTAATTCTTGTGATAAGATTTTGAAAGTTGGGAAAGGTTTCTGGAAAAATCCGTTTTGTATATGGCAAAATAAATAGCCTCGTGGAAAGTGTCAAGGTCATTTCAATTGTGTGTGGCATTACATAGCTCATACCCCAGGGTACCAAGTTCTACACTAATAGGCTTCAGTACAAGAGACTTTGACATGTGTGGACAAAGGAGACATGTTGTGTCTATTACAGTTTACGATATCACACAGAGTATGTATGCATAGAGGGTTAACACAGACTTTCAGTTGGATACAAAATGGTAGCGAGACCCATCTTCAAATTACTCCAAATGTTAAATGTAATTATACAAACAAATCCACTTCTAAAATCACGACCTGACGATTTCTCATATCATTAGATTAAAACATCAACAATTAACGGCATCAATTGATAAAAATCACACAAAAATTTGAAATGATATCTTATTTACAAATCGACATTGAAGAATTGGTTACATTATATATCTTTATGAAAACACGTTCAAGTTGTATCGACTGATACACTTTTGTTTGGTATCACTGGAAAACATCTAAAAATGACAAAATACAACTTGGTTTTTTCTTTGCATGTGGGCTATACAATTCAAGCTGACTGCGATAAAAATTCCAAAAAATATCAATCTAAAAATTGTAACTCTCTTTTTCTATATATATTATGTATATCTATAAGCTACACTTTGTTGTAACGTTACACAAAAGTGCAATTATCTATTCATATTCAAATTGCAGACGACACAAAAATATGCAAATTGTTTCAAACTGAGTGCTATTTATACGGTGTAGCTGTTTACGCATAACAATGTGATATAGGTACAGGAGATTTGGTTACATTTGATTCATAGATGTCACCATTCTGTAATGGACCTACGGCACATAAATCTCCTGGCCACAGTTCGACATACGTGGGCGCACTTCGATCAGGCTGCGCACGCATGCTTGAACTCACAAACTGCCAACCAACAACACCAAAGCACCTGATTGGTCAAATTTAAACTGAAGCCTTTTTAACGATCGTCACGCTACGCCGTATCCACCAACGCAGTGTTCCCGCTGCGCCATAACCACTGACGCAGTGGGGCGTGATGGTGCGTGGAAAAGCTCATGATTTTTTTCAGTTCTCACGTTTGAGCACCAACAAATCAGAGCCTTGAGGTCGAGATGACGTAGTGCGCACAACGGATAACCATTGCACCGTTTTGGGGTGAGGTTGACTTTACGCGAGCTCAACCTCATGTGACGTGGGCCCATTATCCGTACTTTTCATTCAAGCACAAACATGACATAAATCATGGCTCTTAATGTTGTAATGTCGTCAGGTGAACCAGTAATAGCGCTTATCTGTTTATTAAACTCAAAATCCTGGCATAGGTTTGAGTTTCCTCACCTAAATGTACATCTATAAATCACAAACCCATTTCTCCGGTGTTATTTCCCAAAGCTAATAATAATTCTCTGAGGAATAGAAAACCATTTTGTTTTTGTCAAATTCATCATAGAAATACATGTAATGTTATATCTATTGATCACTCTGGTTGTGTTTGAAAACAAACTGAATATTATTTGTTCATATCTGCACAGATTAGAAATGTGCATAAATGGTGATCCTAGCATATGACATCATAAATCAGACGGAAAAAGAAAATACCTTTTGAAAGGAATTTCTGATCTCTCAAAGTGAACTGTCATTGTTTTGGAAATTTTCATTCAAAACCTCACACAAAAATCCATCTTCCAACAGTTTGGCATTTTTTGGTTAGAATGAGCCACATTGTAGTATACCGTTAAAAGATCAAAATATAATATGAAAGATACTTATCAATAATGCCTGAATAAAATGAATAAATTTCAATTGTCATTATAGCACCAAACAATTCCTTCATTTTCTAGTTGGCGCATTGATTGATCATGCAATTTCTTGACTTAGACTTGGATTCTTGTCCAACTGTCAGTCAGTATCACCTCACACTGGCCCAATGAATGATCGATCGTCCTTTGGTAGGCACAATAACAGTCAAATTTTGTGCACATTTTAAAACGGCTGAATTAGTCTCCATTTATAGCGACAATCGATCATCCAAAGATAGATCTGGATAATTATTTTTCTTTCATATAATGCACAATGTTGTGCTGGTTGGACTCCTCCTTTAATGGTTACCATTTCACTGACTGTTTCAGAATTTGCAAATGACTCATAGATACTAGGACCACCATTCTTAATAAGCAAATACTAATATCGTTGGCTTTCAAAAAGTACTCTACAGTCTGTTCAGTAACAACTAGGCAACAATAATTCTGCCTGGCTTAACACTTTCCACGCGGCAGGCGTCTGCAGACGACATTCCAAAATGTCACACAATGTTTTAAAAATGTCAAAATTATTGAATTTCATTACCATATTTGGAATCACCATGAGAAATGCATTAATATAAGTACAAATATGCCTAGTATTGGGTCAGTAACCCTTGAGATGGTAAAACTAATAGCCGCGTGGAAAGTGTTAATTACAGTTCAAGTCGAGTAATGTGCAACAAATTCAAGTCAAGTTATGTGCAACACAGAGCATGGCCTGTATTGAATGAGGCACTCTCATAATGAGCTGTGATCAAGTGGAATGAGTCACATGTTGGGAACATTGATTTTGAGTTATAGGCAATAAAAAGTGACAAGTTTTACTTCATTTTTTTTCCGCTGATAAATTGTTTGTAACTTAAAACTTAAATCCTATTTTAGTTGGCTTTGGACGATATTGTAGCATTTCCCAACTCCTTTTAAATTATTCCCAACAATCCAAATTGAAATCTGCTGACATATTTCGCTTGATCATGCCACAAATACTTCATTCATCTACCACTGTGCAGTGACATCAGAACATGTACTAGTTATTAAATAATCTCTAATTGGGTTGCTTATTTACACCAGTGCATTACAATAATACAAAACAATGTGGTGTGATCATTAGCATTATGCTCCAACGTCACTGCAGAGTTAGATGAATGAAGTAAAGAGGTGTTGTGCCTGAGGAATCATTTTTGCATGTAGATTAACAAAAGCTTTAAGTTTTGTTTGCCTGTTTGTTACTACACATACTATAGACTACTATTCACACATGTATTCTTAATGACAGAATCAGGTGAACTATACAAAAAAAATCAATGTACCCTTAATTTACAGAGCGCCCTCACATTCCGCATTCAAGCGTTGAAAGGCTACTGTTACTCCCCATCTGCCATGACAAATCAAAACCGCTTCCTGAGCCGAAATCTGACAACGGGTCTTCCATGCTGGTCATATCTTCGTTAAGCGTAGACGACGTGCTATTTGATGCCTCGCCGTTCATGGTCTGACTGAAAAGTAGGGACTGGTCGTCCGGTAAACCGCTTGGTGTAGTAGCTCCTTGATCCGAAGATCCACCTATTTCGAAACCGACATTCAAGTCGGATATGCTTTGCACAGTGGGGGCGCTGCTTAGAGTTGGGTCGCCCCCTCTTGATGAAGTCCAAGATGACCTTTGACCCGATGTGTCAGTGTTTTGTTCAGACTGCTGTGAATTTGTGTTCAAAAGTACATTAAAGGCATCCAGGTCACTCTGCGGCGTGTTCAAGTTCAGTGCAGATGCAGCAGGACCGACTCCAAAGTCTTCCTCTGTCACCGATATCTCTTGCAATTCAAGAGTTAAGTTACGCTTAGCATTGTAATTACCGGCAGAGTTAGCTTGAATCCCGCGGAACTCTGTCCCACTTATGGAAGCTAGCACTTTGTCCTGTGATACCCCTTCAATGGCCGTATCGTTGCTGCTAGGTTGTTGAGCAACATCCAATGTAGATGGCGTCTGTAAATCCGATCCGGATATGACCTGCTGGAATTGGAAGTGAAGCATCTGAGCTTCAGGAAGGTCGGGAAGGGGTACGGACTGGCTACGCTGAGTCACTGGTTGTAATCTGGTAGGTCTGCCATTGTGATCAATAAAGACTTGGTTAACATTGTTCAAGTCTGTTTGGTTGAAAGTGTTAGTGTTAGCAGTATTGGATTCTAAGGAATGTTGTCTATTGATCTGCTGCATAGTGGTATAAGTGGCTGGACCAGATGGGTTTCTGGTACGACGTGCAGAAGCTGCATTCCACATTGCTGGACTTGAACTTCTGTTCTGGCGGCTAGCCCCCATGATAGCATTATCAAATGGTGGTAGCCCGGGTGAAGGAGGTGGCATACTGATGGAATCTGCAAGGTTCGGGTTTTGTGTAGCTGGGGAAACTGGCGTTGAACAGCGGCTCCCAGCAGGGGAAGCTACTGGTGTGGTCTGCCTTGGTAGAGGCGTGGGATATGGATTAGCGTTGGCTCGTCTTTGCCCGGACGTGCGCCGCTTGCGAGTCGGTGTTACGAAATTTGGCTTACTTGCGATTTCTACATGCTGTTGTTGTTGTGTACCCTGTTGGTTTGTGATTTCAGCACTGCTATTTGTCTTTGGGTAATTAGCTCTGGGTTTAACTTTCTGTGTTCGTTTCACTGGGCTGGCATTGGAGATTACTCTGGACTGATCCATTTGCTGAATAGGGGTGAAAAAGGAGGACCCGTCAACCGGACTAGGTGGTACACTACCGATAGACATTGGAATGGGTGTATTTGCACCACTATTCTGCTGCATGATGGGCGTGACATGTCCGTTAATCGTCAGTGTTAAAGGCGACTGCATGCTCGCGACGGATGCACTTCGAGATTGATTACCACCGAGTTGTTGGGACGATGATGGGATAATGTTTTGTATCTGACTGATAGGAATAATACCCATTGTTGCATCTACTGGTTTCATAATAAAGGAACCAGCAGCTAGGGATTGCCCATTTGTGACTGTATGACCTGTACCAGCTGTAGCCAGCAATGTTGTGGCAGCTAAGTTATGCTGCGGGTGTTGTTGTTGAATACTATCAATTGAGATAGCTGTGCCGTTAGATAATACTGTGGCTGCATCAACAGCAAATCTTTTCACACCAGAGACCGGGATAAAGCCTGGTTGCTGTTGTTGATGGATTGCTGTTGGTGCCATTTGAACCGAGACCATCTGGCCTGGAATAGTCCCTGAAGGAATAGCTAATCCTAACTGGTGTCCCTGCAAAGTGATATGCGCGCCGGCTATATTTCTATCGTGCAACTGGAGCGCATTGAATTTAGCCACCGCCTCGGATGTGGACGCGGATATGATGCCTTGAGTCGTAGAAACAGTACTGGAACTTGGTAACGGTGACATGAGAGCCGTCTGCAGCATGCTCATGGGCGCCGCCGTCGTGGTGGTGATGGCACCGCTCACCAGCTGGTTATCAGCTGATACGAAGACGGTCGACCCTGGTGTCCCTGAGGTGGATAAATTGATATGATCTGCCTGCAGTATTTGCTGCTGCAGCTGTTGCTGTTGCTGTCGTAATTGCAAAGTGTGTGCAACTTGGCGAAGCTGATTGGCCGTTGCATCAATGATTTCAGTGGATGTTTTGGCAGCTGCTTTGGATGGTTGCGAAGCGGTATATCGCGGAGGCGGAGGCTGCTTCAGGAAAGGTGGCATCTGTTGATGATGCACTTGTTGCTGTTGCTGTAAGGGATGGTTCTGCTGTAAAGGAGGATTTAAAATTGGTCTTTGTTGTTGCTGTGCCTGTTGCTGTGGCTGAATCTGCTGCACAGAACTAGGAATTGAACCCTGTTGTACATAGACGTCATTGGTCGAAGTTTGATGCGCTAAATTGGAATTGACAGTACTGGAAAGAACTTTAAGAAGTGCCGATGCAGAACCTGTATGAGGAATGGTAGAGGAGGATGACGACGAAGGAACACTGGTAGGCAAGCAGACTGGAGTCGACCGTGGGGTATTAATGGAATCAGACGTGACGGTTCTAGGGTTACTGACTTGCGATGTCACATACGTCTTAGCTACACTTTGAGATGGCTGACACGATGTGTTAGGACTCGCGGAATGCACAATGGCTCTGACGTAGGCGAGGCTCGCAGTGGTCACCCCCACAGGTGGGCTTCCCAGGTTCATATCTACAGTTGGTGTTGGTCCCCTACTCACTACTTCTTTCTTAATTGATATACCTGGGGGGAAATTTGGTGTCATCTGTACAAGATTCTCGGTTTGGCAAGACGGCGACAAAATGCCGGAATTATTACAAATCTGTCCCTGCGAAGTGTTAACCATCGAAGCACTTTTAATCATAACTTGTTGACCGGATACCATTTGGGTAGCAGTTGCAGCAGATGAGGCACTTACCAGCTTGGCAACTGTTTGAGATGTCGCCGGAGCTTTCACGGGACTCACTAATACATGAGTGTTTGGGCTTACGAGCAATGCTGCGTTCGCAATAGTTTCTGTTTTCACAGTTTGGTGAGGCATCTTTTGGACCACTGTCGTGTCTCGTTTAACCCCTTGAATGAGATTAGCATTTGGCGCTGACCTTGACACCAAAACAATCTGTGACACTGGCTTGGTTGCCATGGTAGCGTTAGTAGAAGCATTACCGGGGGTGGTTGGCTTTGCTTTACTATTAGCAGTATTCGTATTGACGCTGCTGGTCGGAATGCTCTGCGGAACTATCTGTGCAGCGCCACCCTCTACCAGCTGAAGCACCTTCTTTCCATTTTGAATGACCTCGGTTGCTATATGTGCCGTGCCATTGGGATTTTGAAGGAGAAAGAATTGTGACTGCTGATTCTTGGGCAGCCCCGGTATATTGATGGGCACCGCTTTGATTGTGTTATTATCCCTAACGGGTGTCTTTGGTTGTATTGGGGTGTATCTTCTTTTAATGGGGCTATCCTTTATGCCCGTCGGTACAGCAGCTTGTGTGGATGATGAGGACGATACTTGGCTAGTAGACATACTAGTGCTTTCAAGTTGAGAACTTTGGCAATTATCTTTGCTGTCCCCGCCAACAGACTCAATACTACTGTTACTATTGGAATCCAAATCTGAGAATAATCTATCCGCCGGCACGCTGCGGCTTCTCTCCACACCCTGGGAGAGTTTAGTTCTATCACTGACCCCTACACCTTCCTGCGATAATCTGCTCTGCAGTTTCTTGCGATGCTCCTGCTGGTTGCGCATCTTCAGCAGCTGTGAATGCTGAATCTTGCGCTGCAGCTGGTGCTTTGTCTCGCGGTGGCGATCCTCCTGCGTCTGTGTCAGCTTTAGTAGCGCTCCATCTCCTCCCGTCTTCTTGTTGCGCTCCTGCATATAGGAGATCACCGTCAACGCTGCCATGGATTTGGCGACAAAATTGTTTGCAGTGAGATGGTCGGCGACGTCTAATATGTTGGAGAACTGTTTGGTGAAGATCTTGGTGGCCCATTCGCAGACAACTAGAGAAGTGGCGAGGTCCACTTGTTCGTCTTCCGGTGAATTTTGACACTTCCAGCACAGCGATGGATTCAACAGGTCACTCTGTAGAAAAGAATGAAAAAGAAAAGGGAAAAAAATAATAATATAATCTTAATTCATGTGATGTAATTTATTTGAACAAAGAATCTTTAATTTGATATGACACCATAAAACATTCCCAAATAATTATTCAAAATTGTGTGATAACTTCATGCAATAACTGATACCATTTGTAACAGGATAGTGTGTGGGATGCAGAAACACCCCTCCATTGATAATGAGCCTGAAAATGATTACGGTCAACTCCTTGACAAAGAATCATTTATGCTAATTTACACCAATCTGCGCTCAGATGTGACTGGCCACGAGCCAAATTGATTGTATAATTTAAGATATTTTTAAAATTTTATATAAATTGATGTATTTTTATGCTGAATTATTGGATTTGAAACTGGACATTTGTTCGATGAGAATGAATATATAGGATAATTTATCTGATGTATGTTTATGGTTGAATCTGGAGATTGTTTTGATTAGGAGCTCAGATGTAACTGGCCACGAGCCAATCACAGCTCAGCGGCCGAAAGAAGAGCGTGCCTTAAAAGTAGATACACTTTCTCTTCGTATTTTGTTTTCAATGTTAGCAGATGTGCTGGAAAATTTCTCTTTGTGTTATTATTATTTGAGAGCATTTCAGTTAATAAAATTTGCCGAGTATGAAATGGCGACAAAACATATGAAAGTCGTATCCTTGTATCTTCAACCAGTGTGCCTGAATTACTGTAAGCGAGTCAAATATTAGATCTTATAAGTGTAACCCTATGTATGTGAAACCTAGACGCCAAATGTTCATATATCTGTTTAGCAAATTATCTTGTACTGAGAGATAATGTTTGTACATCAACAAGGTTAAACTCACAGTCTTGTTTGTATCGGAAAACAAAAGTGAAACCCTTTTTCCCCGCTGATTAATTAACCCATGTACAGGGTGTGTCAAAATTAGTGTCCCATGTGAAACATGATTTTGTGGCCATGAAGAATATAAAAAGTATACGTGAAATAGTGATAATCATGTTCAAGAGTACTGTAAAAGCTGAAATGTTAGTGGTGGTTTTATTTCCGCATTTTTCGCGCAAAATATTTTTCCGCGAAAATTAAAACACACAACAATATTGTTTTCAACATTTATGCAATGCATCGAGAAGGTCGCCCGCGAAGAAGAAGAAGAAAAAAAATCGCGAAATGTCTATGATATCAAAATGCGCAAATATATCTTTATGCGAAAATATTGGCTTTTACAGTAAATTAATTTAAATGTGTCAAAAGAATTTTTTTCCTATCCATTTTGGAGCTTTCGTTATCGAAATATGGCAAATCTACTCGGTCATGTGCAGCGAACTCTTTCATTAGAATCGTCATTCAGCGTGTCATTGAACATAATCAATCAAATCAATAACAATCTACCTACTATATGATAGTTCAATTCGAGCAGAAAACATATTTTCATCCATATTAACCATGACAATCCACAGAATATTAGAATAATTCAGAATATTAGATAATACATTGATGTACCCTAAAGTCATCATCGGAATCTCACATGCAGTTTTTTCAGTTGAAAATCCAATTCCTGTTCAATAGTGGCCAAAGTGGATTCGCACTCTCGTTACAGAATTGATCATATCTTGAGAGTTAGGGGGTGGAATTTAATGGGATGAAGTGTATTTCATTGTGGTACGTGAACAATCTATATATATATCACCATCTTCAGTATTACTGAATGTAAGAACATTTCTGGATGTGATAAAAGATTAATTTTGTTATTTCGACCCCAAGATTATGTAGTACAAATTACTGCAATAGGAGTAACATGTATCAGCCGACAGGTGCATCAATTTGATGTGACTGGAAATATTTTGACATTTTTCATGTGGCATTCACAATTTTGCATCAAGTCACATCATAAATAGTCATATTCCACAATTTGAATGAAATTACTCCTTTGGTGTTTATGATAGAAGTAAATATGCATTTTAAATTTCCCCATAGAACTGTGTACAAACGTCTGGGTGGTAAACCACTTTAAGGTAATAAACTACTTCATTTAATATAGAAAACACCACATAAGAAATGTGAGCGCAAATCGGAATACCCACCTTTAATTTAATATTAAAATATCTAGACATAAATGTTAATTGTTATTTTCCTCGACATGCATAATATAATTTGTTTACTGAAGTCCAATTTTGGCAGTCCCCTATCCCAAAAAGTGAAAGGAAAATGAATGAAATCATCAATAAATCAATTAATAAACAAAAAATATTGAGACTATATATTTGATTATTTGAACAGATTGTGGGGTTTTCCCCTTCAAACTTTTATAGGTTTTCAATAACACTGCTATAAAACATCTGTAACCTAAATTCTCCATAAATTCACATTCTCAGATCACACAGACTAGAAGTTGGGATGATCATAAAGAACTTTTCCCCGTTGCAATCACTAACAAGGGCCTCCCACATCCTCATTTATAGCAGATGCAATCCCCCTTACCAATAACAAGGTCCTCCCACATCCTGATTTACAGCAGATGCAATCCCATTTCAAATTTGACCCAACTTCAATAGCAATTTTGTCCGGATTTGACCTCCACATCAACAGCAATTTCTATACCTACAATTTGATGGGTCATATGTGCAGGTAGCAATGAGTTTTTTATTGCATGGCAACCCCGTTGAAAAGGGTAGGGGGAAAGGGTTATTATACAAAGAAAATAAGACCAGATACAATCATCCCCACCAATATTGATGCTTATGTGATGTTAGCTAAGCTTGACTATCACCAATTTAGCTATACAAATGACAATTTTACTAGCTGCTTTGTGCTAATTTGTATTATATTTTTTGCAAAATTCCCTCTCACAAAGATCAAATCAAATTGTGAGTCACAATAGATTCTCTCAAATTTTGTACTATATGCCCTGAATCCATGAAATCTTGCCATTAAGTCACTCCTAAAAAAAAATCAAATTAGGATATTGGATATTTTTGAAATGATTTGAAAATGTGAACAATAATTTGTTTAACATGTTGTCTTGAAAATGTGTAATTTTAAAGGTATTTGAAATGGGCGTTCAACGAACCCTACTAGAAAGGTGTGTTCTTTCACCGAACATAATGTCATTTAAGTGTGCACAATAATGAACCTTTATAGTTTTCCACTTAAATGTTACAATTTAACACTGACAGGCACCCTGTACGATGCATTACACACCTTTGCTGAAAAATCCTAGCAAATTACGTTGAATATGGAGACAATTATTTTATTGATTTGAATGAAATTCCAGACAAGCTGCGCACACGCAGAGCATTTGGACATAGATGCACAAATTCCATTGTGATTCAATACACATAGGTGACAGACAGTTCTTTAGATAATGGTTTGATTTCTGCCTAGATTTAGAGAAACAATACACAACATGTCAAATCTCTGTAGTATAGAAATGATATTTGTTGCTTGTGTTGCGCTATTAGGATTGCACGAAAATAAGAAAACTGGAATTTGTTGTTTCTATAAAGTTAAATCCTATTGTTTACGCTTAGTTAAGCACAACTGAACTACTTCTCTTAGAGTATAGCACTTTCGTTTTCGACTAGATTTAGAAAACAAAAATGCAATATGTGGAACGCACATACAGGGTGAGTCAAAAAGACTGCAATAGTGGAAAGAAGCCATTTTGTTTTCAAAACCAAAATGAATTTTAAAACTTTTTAAACGTTTTTAAAATGAAGTCGATTACATTTTCCGTTTGCCTTTGGTGAACCTTTTGACCAGTGCACCCATTTTACACGTTTGTCCACGACAGGGGTTCTCAACCTGCGGGTCGTGACCCCATGGGGTCATTTGGGGTTTCCAGGGGGTCATGAAGGGCTCATAAATAAAGGTTTTGGGGGAACCGTGTTACATTTCGCTTTAAAAAAGCTTAGAAACACCCAAACGAAACGTTCAAATATGCAAAATTTCCTGCTCGCTACGCTCGCATCCAAACTAAACAGTTTCATTCATGATATCCGGCTGGTGTTTTTATTTAATTTTTGTTTTGGGGGTCACAGTACTGACCAAAAATGTCAAAAGGGGTCGTGACCCAAAATATGCATCAAATCGCAAAATGTGTCTCTCATTCAAATTTAAAAACTTGAGTTCATTTGTGATGTTATTGGAATTTGATGCATCCTTTCTTGTTTACATGTGAGTTAGCATAATCAATTATAATCATACCCATGCTATGAAAGCGTATAATGATCTAAATTTTAATTTAAAAAACTGACATTTTCCATTTTTTTGTTGGCATTTTTTGTTCAAATATGAAAATGAAATGTGTGCCATTTCAAATGAAAATCACTGTGCTCGTGGACAAACAGGTCAATTTGGTTGTGCAGCAAAGAGGGTCACCAAAGACAAACGAAAAATGCAATCGCCTTCATTTTTCACACTAAGTTAGGATTAAATACATCATTCTTGCAACGTTTAAAAAGTTTTAAAATTCATTTTGATTTGAAAACAAAATGGCTTCTTTCCACTATTGCAGTCTTTTTGACTCACCCTGTACTTCATGGGCAATCAAGTATAGGATATTGTAATGAAGCCAAATGAACATATTGTGTAGCAATATACACTTGTGAATCTCATAGAAACCTGTCAACTTAAAACGGGTAGACTTTTCCGCCATGCTCACATATAGAAATTGGTGAAGCTTTAAAACTCTTGCAGACATTCTATCCTATGCCTGGGAATATGTGGACCCTCGTAATTTTGTATTATACATCATATTAAACATTGTAGCTGTTAATTCCAAGACAGCTTTTTAAACCAGTGACATTTTTACGATTCAAACGATACCCTGGATTTATTGATAAATAGTTATTAGAGTATGATTATGTTCATTTGTAGCCCAAGATCTTTATAACTTTATTTGTCAGTTTAATGGTTTCACACACAAGAAGATCTTCATTTATATCATCAATATTTGCTTCAACAATCAGTTGAGAATAACCTTAACTCCTTTTGGCCATTGACTGGCAATATAATACCAATTGGGAGGGGGAGGGAGAGAGAGAGAGGGAGAGAAAGAGGGTGGGGGAGAGAAAAGGGGAGAGAAATGGGGAGAGAAAGGGGGAGAGAAGGGGGGAGAGAAAGGGGGAGAGAAGGGGGTGGGGAGAAAGAGGGGGGAGAAAGAGGGGTGGGGGGGGGGGGGAGAAAGAGGGGGGGGGGAAGAAGCGGACTGGTGGACTCAGCCACCACATATTGCAGCATTATATAGACCTTGAGTGCCAGCTGCTGCTTTAATGTCATTGTCAGAATAACTTTGAGACACACTATACAGAGACTCTACTATTGGCAGGGGAAATCTGGTGCAGAACATTTTCAGGATGCAACTCTTATGCAGCCCTGTGGGTGCTAAATGTTAAAACAGACTTCACAAGATTCTATGTAGGGATTTCATATTAAAGGGATACTGTAAACCAACTTATAGGTCAAGGGATGGCTGTTTTATAAACAAGTAAATTTCAGACTATTATTTTAATTTTTTTTTTAAAAACAAAATTGAGATTTTGTGGGTTGTTTGTAATGCTCACTCCTACATTGTCACTCAAAGCCAAGGGGAAGTCCCCATGTTGTGCTGTTGGTCTGTTGAGCAAAAAAATCTAGCCAGACATTTTATAATTGCGTAATACCTGCATCGTGCCAAATAATTTCTAGACCCTTTTCAGCAGATGGGCCATTTGATACATAACCTAAGTGATCAAATATCATCATCCAATAACCCTAACTCTACTACACCATACGGCAACTGGGTGGAAAACATGTTTTTATAACCCGGCGTGCAGGTTTTTGGGCTACAAAACGGACCCACGCTATATAACGAGGCGAATATACTCGCCTCGTGTCGACTGACAGACGTGGTGTTGTGACTAGGATCTGGGCCCGGTACTGGAGGTCCGTGGTTCAAATCCCGGGGGTGTCGGGTGTCGAGGTGACCTTTCTGGTGAATTTTGGGGGTGGGAAAAGAAATCTGTTGCCATGTGGTGAAATAGAGTTAGGGTCATGCTCACAGATGTCAATAAAGTCAACCTTTGGGAAATTTGTATGAATTTTTAAATTTTCAGGATTATTTTACAATAAAATGCTGTCATATTAAATTGTTTTGAGTATTTACAACCCTATGAAGTTAATAAATCTGAAATTTTCAATTACATAATTGTATTCTCTTGTTTTAAAGGAAAATCCAGACGAAAAATTTGCTTTAAAATCGCTGACTCTACCTTTAAGTTTGACAATGATTCCCAGGTAGTCCATTTAATATTGTCCTGATGCAATTGCAATAGTGCAATAAATATTTAACCCAGTTAACACAGATAACTGACATAGATATTGGCATCATATCCTCTACAGTCCCATTGCCTGATATAGAAACCATCTTCATATAATCCCAAGGTGGACGGACGGTTGAAACAACGGTTAAGTACACTGAGTACCTGGCCAGTCAGGTATAATGATGTAATCAGCCGCGTGAACGAAAACGTGGATTAAGGGTGCTTTTTTTTGCCCACAACACGGGCCTTTGCTAAGGTATCAAAATCGCCCATTTTAGAGAATAAGGGTGTCTTTTTCAACCTGAATCCGCACTAAAGGGTTGATTTGGCTGATAGTAACGTTTCATCAGCTAAAATGTTAGCCCTGTAGGTCTATAAGGCCTAAAAAAAAAAATTGTTGGATTGCCCTTTCACCTCAAATTTGTTTGGGTCGGTAGGTCGATCTTTTTTTAAAATTTTGTTTATAGATTTCATGGAACACATTGAGGTTTAACTAAATTTTGATATTAAAAAGTCAGTCTGGTGACATGATACATATGTCAGAGTGGGGTCAATTGAGGTCATTTAGGTGACAAATTTAGTGAATTATAAAAAAACATCTTTTTAATAGGTTTTTTTTAAATTAAAAAAAACCAAAAAAAAATGTGACTGAGTTTTCCAGATTTCCGCTGTAAATGGGGATGTGGGAGTCTCTTGATATTGATAAGGGCAAGCTTAAGATATATTTACAAGCATAACTGAATCACACAATATTTCCCAGCAAAACTAAATCACAAAATTACTTCATACATTAATTTCAGTCTAAAAGTAAAACTGAGGACCTATATATCCTTTGCTATAAGTTCATCAAGATAAAATCCTTGTCAAGGGTAACTATTTCTTTCTTTGAGAATCTGTGTCAAGTAAGGGTAAGTGTTTTTGGAATGCATTTACACGGAAGATTACAACTTTTATACATGAGTGCCCCCCCCCCCCCCCCCCTGGGACTGAGTATTGTGACAAATGTGCAATATAGATAATGTCAATCATAAATATATCTGTGTTAAAAGTCAATTTAAATGGAGAATGGGCAAGTTGACATTTCTTTTTAAAGGTACATTCAATGATGTCGAAAGAAAGAAATATTTTTGTCCGATTTTTAAAATTATTTGCCACCTAACTATAGGATACCACAAAGAAATACACAATATTTGCTGTATTGATTAAAAAAAGCCATAAAAGGGGGAAAATACCTTGTTTTTAAAAAGATCCCAGAAAATTTTAGAAACATTAAAAATGTATAAATCTCTTGAGGATTTACTTTTGTTGATCCCTGAAGTGAATTGGATTAATTGGATCAGATATGAAATGGTTTCCCTGATGCAAATGGTCCAGAATTGATTTGGATGGCCAGGGTATTGCGCAATTTAAAAAGTCTGGCTATATGTTTATTATTAACCCTAACCTTACCAAAGGCCACAGCAAATAGCTGCTATACCACATGCTTCACGTGGTACGATCCGGCGAGGTGTCAAATGGTCTTGAATCACTTTTTCGAACTCCCCTGTTAACACAATCAGCTGGCCGTCCACCTGCCACACGGGCGGACGGTGAGCTTTCCCCCAAGTTTGGCCTGTTTTTCTCCCCTAATAGTTTAATTGTCAAAAACATGCTTAGGGAGTTGCAAAACAACTCCACCAGGATTCTAGCTACGCCGGGCAGACCCCCGGCACTCTAAGAAGAAAAATAGGGACAGCGGTCCCAAATAGGTCGTCCGTTTATATGGGTAGTTTTGGTTGCAATTGTACTTCATCTGAATGTAATCAATTTTACATATGCAGCCAATTTTACATCTTAAGTAAAAGGTATTTTGTTTTTGTTTTTTTGGTTGATTTCTTAATAATTTGTGGATAAAATCATTAAACTTCCTCATAAAACAAGAAATTATGTGGCAGGAACCCTTACAGTGCATTAGAAAACATTAAGGCGGCCTCTGGATCCCATGCCATGATCCACTGCACTTCCTTCGCTACACTTTCTCTGTTCGCCGTCAGTAAATTTACCCGGCACTAAAATGGTCCTGGCTAGAACCCTGGACTCAACATTAGGCTCTATTCTTCCACTTGTGCATAACTCACACATAGGAGAGCATAACAGCACAGAACCACAGAAACATTGAGATTTTTTTCAGGCATTCAATTACAGTATATTGTGCTTATATTCAAGTCCGTCAATGCACCCATAGCGTCCATCTACCAATGGCAGCTGCAAACGGGTACACTAGAGTGGTATCATTTTATAAATTAATCATATGCCTGAACGATACCACAATGTTCCAACTAACCTCATGCCCCAACTAACCCCCATCTCCCCTACTGTATGACCGAGTGTGCCCAACTAACCCCATCTCCCCTACAATATGACCGAGTGTGCCCAACTAACACCATCTCCCCTACTGTGCCCCAACTAACCTTCATCTACCCAACTGTATGACCGTGTATGCCGACTAACCCCATCTCCACTACTGTATGGCAGAGTGTGCCCAACTAACTCCCATCTCCACTACTGTATGACTGAGTGTGCCCAACTAACCCCCATCTCCCCTACAGTATGACCGAGTGTGCCCAACTAACCCCATCTCCCCTATAGAATGACTGAGTGTGCTCCGACTAACCCCATCTCCCTTACTGTATGACCGAGTGTGCCCAACTAGCCCCAATCTCCCTTACTATATGACAGAGTGTGCCCCAACTAACCCCCATCTCCACTACTGTATGACCGAGTGTGCCCAACTTACCCCATCTCCCCTACAGTATGACCGAGTGTGCCCCAACTAACCCCCATCTCCACTACTGTATGACCGAGTGTGCCCAACTTACCCCATCTCCCCTACAGTATGACCAAGTGTGCCCCAACTAACCCCCATCTCCACTACTGTATGAACGAGTGTGCCCAACTAATCTCCCCTACAGTATGACTGAGTGTACTCCAACTAAACCACTGTATGACCGAGTGTGCCCAACTAACCCCCATCTCCCTTACTGTATGACCGAGTGTGCCCTAACTAACTCCCATCTCTCCTACAGTATGACTGAGTGTGCCCCAACTAACCCCCATCTCCACAACTGTATGACCGAGTGTGCCCAACTTACCCCCATCTCCCCTACAGTATGACCAAGTGTGCCTCAACTAACCCATCTCCACAACTGTATGACTGAGTGTGCCCAACTTACCCCCATCTCCCCTACAGTATGACCAAGTGTGCCCCAACTAACCCCCATCTCCACTACTGTATGAACGAGTGTGCCCAACTAATCTCCCCTACAGTATGACTGAGTGTACTCCAACTAAACCCCATCTCCACTACTGTATGACCGAGTGTGCCCAACTAACCCCATCTCCCCTACTGTATGACCGAGTGTGGATTTAATGATGAAATGTATGCTTTAGGAAGCCATATCCTTGAACAAGTCTCCGTCACCAAATAAAGGATGAGGCAGCTATTTTTTAATAGAAAACAGTAGTTGAAACCATTGCTGCCTTTTGCGTAATTCTGTGTGTGAGACCTATTTGAGGATATTGCCAAACGCTGGTACATTAAGTCTAGACAAGATGATGCTGGTCTACACAAAACACGCTGGATTTATTGTTTTGCAATTTTTAAAGTCAAATTCCAATTGACCTTCTCTAAATTATCAAAATGGCAGCCATCTGCAGGACTTGTTAATGAAATTAAAGATTTCATTCTATGATTTACCTCAGAGCCATAAATTTCTCATTCACTTAAAAAATACTAGGGTTGCCTTTTCAAAGTACTGTGCATTATGTGACCATAACATCATTAAAGGCATATTATGCGATCTTTTCCAGGGGCAACCTCTATTCTCGATTCTGTTTTGAAAGCAGATTTTCATGCAGATTTACATTTCTGATCATAAATCATAAATATATTCTGAGTTACCAAGCGATACGATTCCAAATTTCTTCAAAATCATGATTTAAAGAGGTTGAAAATGATTTAAAGGGGTTGAAAATAGATTGTCCTGTAGCAGGACAGTTTATCTTATTCTAAATTCACTCTAAAACCATGATTTTGAAATAATAAGGAATCGTATCCCCTGTAACTCAGAACGTATTTATGATTTATGATCAGAAATGAAAATCTGCAAGAAAATCTGCTTTAAAAAAAATCAAGTATAAGGCCAAACAACAACAAAAAATTGTCTCAATGATTGCGCGCGCATTCGTTTTGAAATGCCAAAATATTGCGTCTGAAATGCAGGAAATTGTAAAATCATTTTTTTCCCCCTACAAATTATTATTTTGAGTTTTTATTAAAAATATCGGCAGATTTTCCTTTTCTTAAACTTTTACATGACCCAGTTCTTCAATAGACGCTGCACAATTGTTCTTTCACAACTGCATCACCATATTAATTTCAAATAGGAAAAGAAAAAAAATATCAGAAAGTGTCAACGGTTGCAAATAGTAAGATTAAAAATTGACACACAAATAAAGAAAAAAAGGAAGAAAAAACCTGCGCACGTCGCCGATTTTGAAGCCTTCGCAAGCATTGAGACCCGGGATTGAGACGACCTTTTTATTTTTGCCTTAAGGGAGTCCAATGGATAATATGCCTTTAAGTAAAGAAAGTGGACATTTGACTTTTAGTGACATTTTACGAACAATTTCTCAGTACCATATTTTTAAAATGCCATATTAAATTTATGTAAATGGTGATTAAAATCTATATGTACTATAAAATTGAATGGATTTTATTTTCTCTCTTTAGATTTCATTTTCGAGAGTTGAATAATGATTAGGTTTACTACTAAAGGTCGTGCCATGACACGCAATAAAGATGTGTTTGGTTGAATAACCAATAAGATTGTTGAGATGGAACAAAATGACAAAATCAGAGCTACAAAAGAGGGGAGGTTGGAAGGTAGGGGTGGGAGGGATAGGTGGGGGTCAACAGATCAGAGCTACAAAAGAGGGGAGGTTGGAAGGTAGGGGTGGGAGGGATAGGTGGGGGTCACAAATCAGAGCTACAAAAGAGGGAGGTTGGAAGGTAGGGGTGGGAGGGATAGGTGGGGGTCACAAATCAGAGCTACAAAAGAGGGGAGGTTGGAAGGTAGGGGTGGGAGGGATAGGTGGTGGTCACAAATCAGAGCTACAAAAGAGGGGAGGTTGGAAGGTAGGGGTGGGAGGGATAGGTGGGGGGGGGGGTCACAAATCAGAGCTACAAAAGAGGGGAGGTTGGAAGGTAGGGGTGGAAGGGATAGGTGGGGGTCACAAATCAGAGCTACAAAAGAGGGGAGGTTGGAAGGTAGGGGTGGGAGGGATAGGTGGGGGTCACAAATCAGAGCTACAAAAGAGGGGAGGTTGGAAGGTAGGGGTGGGAGGGATAGGTGGGGGTCACAAATCAGAGCTACAAAAGAGGGGAGGTTGGAAGGTAGGGGTGGGAGGGATAGATGGGGGTCACAAATCAGAGCTACAAAAGAGGGGAGGTTGGAAGGTAGGGGTGGGAGGGATAGGTGGGGGTCACAAATCAGAGCTACAAAAGAGGGGAGGTTGGAAGGTAGGGGTGGGAGGGATAGGTGGGGGTCACAAATCAGAGCTACAAAAGAGGGGAGGTTGGAAGGTAGGGGTGGGAGGGATAGGTGGGGGTCACAAATCAGAGCTACAAAAGAGGGGGAGGTTGGAAGGTAGGGGTGGGAGGGATAGGTGGGGGTCACAAATCAGAGCTACAAAAGAGGGGGAGGTTGGAAGGTAGGGGTGGGAGGGATAGGTGGGGGTCACAAATCAGAGCTACAAAAGAGGGGGAGGTTGGAAGGTAGGGTGGGAGGGATAGATGGGGGTCACAAATCAGAGCTACAAAAGAGGGGAGGTTGGAAGGTAGGGGTGGGAGGGATAGGTGGGGGTCACAAATCAGAGCTACAAAAGAGGGGAGGTTGGAAGGTAGGGGTGGGAGGGATAGGTGGGGGTCACAAATCAGAGCTACAAAAGAGGGGAGGTTGGAAGGTAGGGGTGGGAGGGATAGGTGGGGGTCACAAATCAGAGCTACAAAAGAGGGGAGGTTGGAAGGTAGGGGTGGGAGGGATAGGTGGGGGTCACAAATCAGAGCTACAAAAGAGGGGAGGTTGGAAGGTAGGGGTGGGAGGGATAGGTGGGGGTCACAAATCAGAGCTACAAAAGAGGGGAGGTTGGAAGGTAGGGGTGGGAGGGATAGGTGGGGTCACAAATCAGAGCTACAAAAGAGGGGAGGTTGGAAGGTAGGGGTGGGAGGGATAGTGGGGGTCACAAATCAGAGCTACAAAAGAGGGGAGGTTGGAAGGTAGGGGTGGGAGGGATAGGTGGGGGTCACAAATCAGAGCTACAAAAGAGGGGGAGGTTGGAAGGTAGGGGTGGGAGGGATAGGTGGGGGTCACAAATCAGAGCTACAAAAGAGGGGAGGTTGGAAGGTAGGGGTGGGAGGGATAGGTGGGGGTCACAAATCAGAGCTACAAAAGAGGGGGAGGTTGGAAGGTAGGGGTGGGAGGGATAGGTGGGGGTCACAAATCAGAGCTACAAAAGAGGGGGAGGTTGGAAGGTAGGGGTGGGAGGGATAGGTGGGGGTCACAAATCAGAGCTACAAAAGAGGGGGAGGTTGGAAGGTAGGGGTGGGAGGGATAGGTGGGGGTCACAAATCAGAGCTACAAAAGAGGGGAGGTTGGAAGGTAGGGGTGGGAGGGATAGGTGGGGTTCTTGGTAAAGAATGTCATATATGGATATTCTGAAAAATCCAATGATCAGCCACTTTTTATTAATTTTTTCCCTGACCCCAAACCACCACCCACCCACATTTTGGACAAGTATAGAAACCAGGGTTCTAGCTACGGTGGGCGGCACTGGGCGGGGCCGCCCGGCACTGACAATATCCATTTTTGTTTTTTGTTGTTGATTTTTTAACAATTTGTGGATAAAATCATTAAACTACCTGATAACACAAGAAATTATGTGGCAGGAACCCTCTAAGTGCATTAAAAAACCATGAAAAGACATTAAAAAGGCCTCTGGATCCCATGCCATGATCCACTGCACTTCGTTCGCTACACTTCCTCCGTTCGCCGTCAGTAAATGTATCCGGCACTAAAATGGTCCTGGCTAGAACCCTGATAGAAACTATTGAAATTCCTATATTTTCCCTCTCAGTAAATATGAACCAATAAATAACATACATAAATAAAAACATACATAAATATAAATAAATAAACAAGCAAATAAATAAATAATAAACAAAAATAATTATTATAATTGAATACAAAAATAATAAAGAGGTCAATAAATAGGTTGAATAGCAAACCCCAGTCAATGTATAAAATACACAATCAATAGTGTTGCGCTCAAACCAATTTCCAAAATCGGCCTAGGCTCAGAGATAGCCAAAGAGTGCTCATCAGCTGATAACAGGTCAGGAGCATATGTATCAAAATTAATTCATGAATATCGACAAGATTCCATGGTTAGACTATATTTTGAACAGAGTGCTCTTGCAAATGCTAAAAAGGCAGAGCGTAATAACAATTCAAAGTTAAGACCTTCTGGAAAAGGAGTCGTTACTCTAAGTTTCATGCCAATAAGGCAATCGTCAGACGTCATATATGACAGTATATCAATGTCATCTCTTATGCTACAACTATCCTTTTCATAGATATTTTCCTTATAAACTTGTAAATAAATGTATCAGAAACGCTGTCAATGAATTAAATAAGTCCCTATTGCCAAGTTGTTCCCAGTTTCGTTGTGTATTGATTAAAAAACACAATGAAACCATACTTTCATTTATTATTCTGCACTATGTTTTTGTTTGTTTAAGGAACCTGACAGGTCAAAGAAAAACGAATCCGCTGGAAAGACCCACTAAACCAAGCATGTGCAATCTTTTCTATCAGCCGGGCCTCATTGTTATTTTGAGATCCATTCACGGGTCGCAGTGATTGTCAAACATTCTAAAACATGTCCGAGGGAGGGATAATAGGGACAGGTGAAGCTTAGGAAGAAAAAATGCTCATTGAAAGGGACAGGGGACGCTTAGGAAGAAAAAACGCTCATTGCATACCCGCTTCTCTTCGTGTAATTCCTTCTTTTTTTCTCGCTGCAAGCACCATTTTAACCAGGGATTTTAATAAGCAATCACGCCTCGAGTATTTACTAAATGCAGTGCGTCACCCTACTAATTATAAGGGAACACACCACTAAATCAATCCGCCATTTGTGTAACCTAGGGAGTTCCATTAAAACGGACCGCATCAATGTGGATTTTGGGATTGCTTCGCGGGCCGCAGATTAGAGGCCGGCAGGCCTCAGGATGACCATGCTTGCACTAAACATATAACTCTTTTTGGGTAGTTGTGGGTGTTTCTCTTATTTTTGGGGGAGGTGGGGCGGTTCTTCTTTTGTTTGTTTTTCTTACTTACAGAGAATTAGGGTTAGCTTTAGAATACCCTACCATTTAGTAGATCTCACTATGTAAGTGTATGGGTCATTCTTTAAAAGCCCCCATTGAAGACATGCAGTGGTAAGGTATACTAAAGGAACTCCGAGAATCAGAATGGCATTGACTATTTACGTTGTGCTTGAAAAAGACTAAAACTAACAAATTGAACCTATTTCAACCTAATATGCAAACAATTATTTTATGCCTCACTTACAATTTCACGAGTCAGTTACTTTTGTATATGCTGTACACATAATGTTTGCCTATAGAATAATACCATGTTTGAAACGGTGAATTTAAGTTTCTGCACTAAAACAGGAACTGCAAAATGCGTCTAAGAGTAGTATTAGCCCTTATACCGGCGGAGGGGTTTTGGTGTGAATTGGGGTGGGGGGGGGGGGGGGGGCAATTTGGTGCCTACATATGAGCTCGTTCGATAACGTCATTCGAATCAATGTCAAAGCATACGCTTGGGGAGAGGATTTCGCATAGTCATTTGTAGTATTTAGGGGAGTTAGGGTGTCAGTATTTAGTATTTGTAACACGCAACATATCTACTTAATTGGTGATTATGGCGCTGTGTGACTACCGTAGCATTTAGGGGAGTTAGGGTTAGTATTTAGTATTTTTAACACGCAACATATCCACTTCATCGTGATCATGGCGCTGTGCGGCTACCATATTGGCGCACGGCATATCAAATACCAACCTTCAAAAGAATGCATTTCCCTCAAATTGTATTGTTTTTTTCACAATATTCGGAACCAAATTTCCTTCAAAATACTAAATTTCCCTGCAATTAAGGCAACATCCTGGAATCCTCATTGTTTTCCAGCCAGGGCTGATCATTGCAACGAAATACTTACTTGTGTAGTTTTCTGCGGTGAATCAAGCACTGGTAATACTGGTGGTTTGACGTCCGTTTTCTTGCGGATACCACTGTAGCAATACGTGCAGACAGCAAGGTCAAGGAATATAATATATTATTTGATTGTATTTTTCATAATGTGATTTCTAATATTCTATCTAATTTACACAAATCAACACAAGCATACAAGAAATATTATGAAAAGACACCATGAAACAGTGAAGCATTAATATCGTCGCTGTTCTGTCAAAACATTTTATGTTTTTCTAGCCCTTCAAGCATGTATAAAGTAAAACTGCCAAATGGTTATAAACTGCTCACAAAATGTATCGAAACACTTAGAAATGACCCAATACATAACGGCTTGAAAGGGTATGCATTAATCGAAGCAAATAACCAAGTGCATAATTTTGTTCTGCTTATTTTGACACCTCGATCGTTGAGATACGATGTTGAGGAGCGGAGTTATTGTCATTTCAATGATCGTGGGTCCAGTTTCAAAAGTGACACTCATCCCTATTGAAAAGCACGAATCTGATCATTATCTGATCATTATCTTTCTATAGGATGATTGTCACTTTTGAAACTGGACCCACGACCATTGAAAGGACAATAACTCCGCTCCGCAACATCGTATCTCATTGATCGAGGTGTCAAAATACCCAGAACAAAATATCCTCCCAACAAAATTACGCTAAAAATTTCACCTTACAAATTCCCGCCATAAACCCGCCATTATTACCATTCCACCACAAAAACATCATATTTCCCCCTTCAAAATTACGATAAAATCTCACCTAATGAGAATTTCTCTCTCACGTCCGCAATACCATCACATACAAACTTTTCAGAACCACCATAACTCCAAATAATATAACACTCCCGATATCCTCCCAACAACGTAATTTTCGCATTACATTCCCATAGCCCTACGGGCCGAAATAAATTGGACCAAAATTATCAGATTATTATTATCATCCTCAGAATTCCTAGATTTAGATTTCAGGTTGCGTCTTAACCCCACCACATTTTCTATAACTTAGGCCAGAGTATGGGTTAATTTTAAATTGTAAATTTTTGAAAATCTTAACAGGGAGATACTACACAAAAACATGTTTTAAAGATTTTTTTTTTATTTTGATTTTTTTTAAAGATTTTTTTAACCAAGCAGATACTACTCAAAAACACGTTTTTATCTTTCTTTATTGTTATGTGCTTCGTTCTTTTTTTTTCAATATTACTTTTTTTTTTTTTTTTGAAAATAAAATAAAAATAGTGACCCTAGATTTCCGAAAATTCGGATCAGTCGGAAAGGGCAAGTCAATTTTGATTTGTTTTTGGCCTTATTGTACAAAATTTATGGGGAGCATGGAAAACTTGTTCCAAGTATCTATATTGTTTTCTACTATAAAATCTAAATTTATAAACTTTTTATGGGGGGTACTCTTGGGTCGTACTTTTTTTCTTCTGGGACACCCTGTATTGGATAGCCATTAAAGCGTAAATTATCTAACTATTGTTATCGTCATATGGATTTCACCCACACGTGCTAGACATGACAGGAAAGAAAACAGGACTATAATGTATTTCAGACATTGCCATGCCAAAATATGTTATGTGGCAACGACAAATGTGTATGCATGTACATATGTAGCAGAATGATAACCATGAAGGTTTAAAGGGAAAACAGGTACTTTAACCTTTTTATTAAATTATTTAATTGGAGATCCCAGTAAATGGAGTACCGTATTATCCCTATTAAGCGCCCATGCCCTAATAAGCGCCCACCCCCATTTTTTTCAATGACTACCAACTAACAATCCCTTATAAGTGCCCACCTCTTCAATTACCGTAGCACTGTATACAACAACAATTTTTGCCACGGCGTCCTTCAGTACTGTAAAGCACTACCAGTAAGTCTGGTTCGGTCTCCGCCGCCGCCCGCTCTCCCCGATGCGAGCTGCCATCTTTGTTTTTTATTCATGGCTTAAATACAGGGTGTATCAAAAAAATTAGGACACTTTTTGATGATGGTTTAAATCCTTGTTAAATCACTGAAGCATGACCAATTTTTATTTCAATGTAAAGTACAACCGATAAAGATAAAATCCTGAAGAGATGAGAAAAATCCATCATTAATTAAGGAAATTGTGACCTATTAGGCAAGGCAATCTATTTTGTAGTATGTACAATGGTCATTCACACAGTAACAGTAGAGTAACATAAACGCGCCGCGACACTATTTATGCCAATATCATGGTAATGAACCATCTACAGTGGGTTCGAGAACTTTTTAAATTTGCACAGAATATGCATGCATCTGATATGTGGATTATTTAGCCAGTATTGATTTGTGCCAGAATTAAATGGATTACCAAACTAATCTTTGCTATTGACTGATAAATTATTTTCTATGTTTATAATTATTGTAACCAGTTGTAACGTATTGAAACGTAAACCATGTTATTTACTGGTCTATACATGTAAATCCCATTGTACAAACCAGTAAATGACATGGTTTACACAAATTATGCTATATTTATATTTTTCATCGGATTGATCTCACATTTTCAGGATATCATAATAATTAATTGGGCTTTACATTGAGACTAAATTGGTCATGGTTCAATGATTATAACAAGTATTACACCGTCACAAAAAGTGTCCTAATTTTTTTGATACACCCTGTACAACATTGCGCATGCTCAGAACTACCGAGAATAAACGAAGTTTTCGGAGGGACACTTGAAGCTTGTTGGAACATTGACGTCATGTAATGTGGCCACTGAGACCCCGCAAATGTTGATTTTTTCCAAGAATTTTAAACAGTTTACTTTTCGATCGCACATGGTTTCCTGCTAGTGCAACCTTGCCGAATTCGACAGTGTTTACGATAAATAAGTTTAAAAAACTTAATAAGCGCCCACCCAAAATGACTTTGCTAACCGTCCTGGGCGCTTAATAGGGACAATACAGTACAACTTGTTAGGCAACAGGTGTGCAATCATCTTATGCCAAACATGAGTCAAATGCCAATGATATAATCGTCATCATTTATTGTATCATGGCTGATTCTTGGTAACCCGGGTTTGGATTAAGTCACCAAGAATCAGCCATGAATGATACAATAAATGTTTTGGGGAATTAAACTATCTGGTGGAGAAAAACAGGTCAAATTTTATTGGAGGGTGGGGGGGGGGGGGGGGCGACCGGCTCCGAAAAATCGCCTGTCTGATTGCCCGGGGCAAGCTGAATCACAGGGCATGCTGTCTGATAGGGCAACCGCTTCAAAAAGAAATAAGTTTATTAAAGCATCTATAATTTGCACGCTATTATGCAATATGTAAGTCAATAGATAATAAAGTCACCAATTTGGCAATAATATTCAAAGTTTGTAGTGAGTTTTTACCTTTGTAAATATTATGAAACAAGATGTACCCATTCCTTCTTTAATAATTCCCTTCCGTGGCTTTTCAGTCATAAAAACAAGAACCTCGCTATCAGAGACCGCAATTTCAGCGATCGAAGGCGTAATGCACATATTTTGAACCGAGCCTTTACCTATGAGTGACGATTTCGCAAGATCTCTGAAAATCTCGAGTCAAACCATGTGGCATGGAATTAATAGCATGACATCATTTTCTTGGGCTCCTGGAAAAATCGAAACAATCCGGAAACCAAATGTATGAATGAAAAATTGTAAATAGACCTTTCACATGGCCACAACACATGCGTAATGATGGTCAGTTAAAGATAGCGGCGATTGTGTAGTTTGCTACTGATTGCAAAAATGATGATGGCAAAAAATTGCATAATCGGCAAGAAATCTGACCCATCAATACCATTTTTCTAAGTCTTAAAAATATCACGATATTATTCATGTTATTCAGGCATAATCGGGCAAGTAAAAGTTAACCTAACCTTGTCCAATCAGACAATTAAAACAAAAATGATGGGACGGAGCCTGGGATAGAGTGACTGGCACCGCAGGCTCTGGGGATCGAACTGGGTCGTTCAGCACCTATCTAACCCGGCAGCTGCCAAAATCTTAAGATTTTGCTGTGTAAATGATAGCCCACCTGGACACGCCGGAAGACTGGGGAACAACGCCGAGAGATAGACTGGGGAACCACGCCAAGAGATAGACTGGAGACCCACGCCAAGAGATAGACTGGGGGAACCATGCCGGGAGGTAGACTTGGGGAACCAGACTGAGAGATAGACTGGGGGAACCACGCCGGGAGATAGACTGGGGGAACTACGCCGGGAGATAGACTGGAGGAACCACGCCGGGAGATATACTGGGGGAACCACGCCGGGAGATAGACTGGGGGAACCACGCCGGGAGATAGACTGGGGGAACCACGCCGGGAGATAGACTGGGGGAACCACGCCGGGAGATAGACTGGGGGAACCACGCCGGGAGATAGACTGGGGGAACCACGCCGGGAGATAGACTGGGGGAACCAAGCCGGGAGATAGACTGGGGGAACCACGCCGGGAGATAGACTGGGGGAACCACGCCGGGAGATAGACTGGGGGAACCACGCCGGGAGATGACTGGGGGAACCACGCCGGGAGATAGACTGGGTGAACCACGCCGGGAGATAGACTGGGGGAACCACGCCGGGAGATAGACTGGGGGAACCACGCCGGGAGATAGACTGGGGGAACCACGCCGGGAGATAGACTGGGGGAACCAGGCCGGGAGATAGACTGGGGGAACCAGGCCGGGAGATAGACTGGGGGAACCAGGCCGGGAGATAGACTGGGGGAACCACGCCGGGAGATAGACTGGGGGAACCACGCCGGGAGATAGACTGGGGGAACCAGGCCGGGAGATAGACTGGGGGGAACCACGCCGGGAGATAGACTGGGGGAACCACGCCGGGAGATAGACTGGGGGAACCACGCCGGGAGATAGACTGGGGAACCACACTCTACCAGCAGCACCTAGTAGAGTAGTATTTTGTAGCACTCAGGGCTTAATAGGGTTAAATTAATTTTTTGGCCTAAGGATAAGTCCCTGAAACCACCAATAATACTCACTTGCAGATTGAAGAGCTAAGAGCATGACATGTATATTATACATTGGAATTCTATTTTGAACCAAGAATGAAAAATATTATAGTAGTTGCACACAATTTCTTACTTCTCACTTATTCTTCGGATAGATAAAATAATATTAGGGCTTCAATTTGACCTTGGAAGCCTTTCATGTCTCACTAAAGATGATACTCCATGATTTATATTATACAGTGTATGGACCCTGGGAACTGCTCTATGCTAAATTACTAATGTTACCCTGGGAACCTCTGAAGTGCTGTATTATGCTCAATTAATATCCACGCTATTGACCCTGCTATTCTACCACAAGTCATATTTATTTATAAAACAGGTACTTGTATATAATAGATGCTTAATATTAAAGTGAATATTATAAATCCTGATAACCTTTTATGCACTGTATTGCAGGAAAATGTTGTCTTGCAATTAAAAAGATGAAAATGCATTAAATAAGATTGGAATCACAGAGTTCCTTTAACAAAATATTTTGTTTAGGTGGCCATGGGGAAATCCCCCTTGTTCAAAAGAATACATATTATTCACGCCATTAATATTATCTCTTGTCAGTAGTATTTTCATGTGCAAATATTTACACTACTACTAGTACTACTGTGTGATACAGTGAAAATGCAAGTTTTTAGGGATTTAGGGGGTATCCGGAAAATAGCTCCTGGTTGGTAACAGATTACTCCTGGTTCCAACAGAGGATCTGTCAACCAGGAGTAACTTTGTGTGCAGCGTACGTACGTTGCTCCTAGTTCTAAAATATTGATTTTAACCCTGAATGCTGCTGTGATAGTGTCAGTGTTACTATAAATAAATCACCCTTGCTTCAAAAGTTACATCAAGATGTTAAGAATATCCAATTAGGCCAAACAAAAAAACAAGTTTGTTTCCAGTAGTGCGCACGCATTTCTCTGAGACGTTTGAATCTTGCGCATTTAATTTTTTTTATAGAAAAAAAGGGGGAAATATTGTTAGGGCGCCATCTTTGTCAAAACTGTGTCCAACATGTTTTAAGATGGCGATTGGCCATATATACAGCAAACATGAAAGTGAAAATCTGTGGCGAATATAACATTTTAGCGAGCATAAGAGTAACAAAAATGACTAAAATTGACTAAATAAAACCATTTCCAGTGAATCTCCCCTATGAATTAGAGCATAAAATAAAATTAAAAATTAAAAAAAGCATTTTGCATTTGACTTTTCAGGCTTGCTACTGGGAACAAACCTTTTTTTTTTGGGGGGGGGGCCTTACTTTTCAATATTTTCTTAAATCACCTGAAAAGTGAAGATATTTTGATAAGCATTGTTGTCTTATGCAGAAATCTTCTGTTAAGTGTGTTTCAAAAAAAAGTTTGATTGAAAATTCCATACAAATATCAGACAGTTTAAATGAAAAACATGTTCAAAAATCAAAATGCTGATAATTTTGCCGAGCAATGCCGAGAAATTTAATATTTGGCACAATTGAAAGGTAAACAGAATGGAGTTTGCCGGCAACAGGAATCAAACCCGGGTCCCCTGGCATAGGAAGTCCCAATCAATGTGTGCTACATGTCGGTAAATAGAATGGAGTACTAAAGGGGTCAACAACAAAAAAGTCCCCCTTAAAATTTGATATTGTTTGTTTGCATAACTCCACACACAAATGTACCTTTTGAAAAATTGAAACGTTTATCCAAAAGAAATAGCGCTTGGCTACCCATTACAAGTTTATTTCTTTCAATAGCATGTTTACTTCTTCCAAAACATTCACATTTCCCCAAAATGATGTTTTCAGAAAAAGTGGCACTTTTCAAAATCTTATGCAAGAAAGTTACAAAAATGTCTCCAGTGCTGTTTAAAATTAGTTTGAAATATGTGGTGGTAGTACTTGTAGTTCAAAATTTACTTGGTTTTTTTCTTCAATTTAATAGGTTAGAATTAAAGGAAAGCAAAGGAAATGGGTGCTAAAAAAAAAGAAAAATCTCAATATTTTAACATTCCATGAATTTTCTAATTTTACAGTGTTCTTCAAACCTATAGAAGATACGTCATTGTACAGGTACTTCAGATATCAGTTGACGCCATCAAGAAGTAACATTTTAAACATTAACACTTTCCATGCGGCTATTAGTTTTGACATATTATATAACAAAACAGATTTTTCAGAAACTTGTCCAAACTTTGAAAGTGTTAATTTCCAAATTGTACATGAAACTTTTTAAGATACAAGCTTTAATTCAATACACTGCACAGGCACTTAACAATTCACTAGCTACCCTGTGCGAAGTATCAAAACCAATTTCAAATAGAAAGGATATCTGGAGTTGCCACGGGTTCCGAGCCGTCGACCTTTGACATTAGGAAACATGCACTTCATGATCTTTCCAAAGTCGGCTGGGCTCAAGACGTGTAGTGATGAGTTTTCACAGTAGGCCCTGTAACAAACAAACAATGAAAGAAAAACAGAGAAACTTGAGTCAGATGGATTTGTATGTCTCAAAAGGTTATGACAATACATATTTTTAGAATCAGTTGAAACATGATATTGATATTTGCTGCTTATATTTGAACAACTGACATAAAATATGGTCCTGATTATAATGATAAATATGAGTGTGTGTATTATTTAAAGAATCATGTATTAGTAAGAATATAAGACGACGTAAAGAAAAAACATTTTTAAGGGGCAAACGGACGTCTCAGTCCAGTAAAGCGTTTTGTTCTCCAAATGTTGGTGAATTATCAACGGTTTTTGTTTTGATTTATTGCGGTGGTGGTTGGGGGGGGGGGGGGTGAGACATCAGTCAGGCCTTTTCCCTTCGAAGTGACAATATCAAAAATCCAAAAAATGTTTGTTTTTTTTCTTTTTAAAAACAACAACAAAATCACAAAATTTCGGGGGAAAAAAATAAAAAATAAAAAATAAAAAATAAGGCCAAATAAAAAAAACATGTTTCTCGTCCCCGCCCGCTTCCTTTTTTTGGGGCCGCCTCCTTTTATCTTTTATTTATTATTCATAAAAAATAAAAAATAAACTTTTTTTCTTTTCTTTCTAAGTTCAAAACAGGACCTTAGATGACTGGTATTTGACTCTAAACTGTTCAAGTTGAAATTAAAATGATGATTGTTCTTAACAATAGTACAATAAATGTTTAAAATGCGGAATTTAAATTCAGTAAAAAGGATTCTCGCAAAAATATTCTGCGAGAATCCATTTGCGAGAATCCATGGATTCTCGCAAAATTCCTCTGCGAGAATCCAAATGGATGTCGCGAAAGTACATCCCTGTAAATATGTAAGTTCTTGTTTGTCTAACAATTGTCTCTTTTTCAATTGTCATTTCATTTAATAGGGAAAACACTATAGATTGCCAGAAATCTCAATCGGCGGCCATTTTGAAAAATAAAAAATAAAAAGCCCCTCATCCTCCTTTTTTTGAAAAACCTGGACGAGAAACTTTTTTTTTTTTTATTTGGCCTAAAATAAAATTCTAAAAATAATTAAAAATTGGGTTGGTCAGCCCTGTAGAACAGACAGGTTTTTTCATCGGCTCAAGCCAGCTTAAATCTGTTATCCTTATGTTTATGTTCAAAGTATGTTTGTAGATCGAATCAGCAGAAGCAATAATGCAATGAAATCAGTCCATAAATCTCATTGCAACGCTGCCTGAATGCCTCACAAATATTGCATGGCCAAATCTGTACTGACAGTATCATTCAACTGTAGGACTTAAGTATCCTATCCGAGTCCAAACACTGCTGCTAATCTGAAAACCAATCACCCCAAGAACCCCACTAGGATGGCATGGCTTAGTGTTTCTATATTCAATCTTGGTATTTCCCTACATAGCTTAACTTTCGAAAAAGCTGACCTACAAAATTGGATTAAACCTTCACAATCTATTAACTCCCTCCCATTTACTTCAAAAAGAGAACAATTTAGTCACCCTATCTATCTTGATGCTGTTTAACAGATTAGTAAAAACATCAACGGCAACTACAGTCACCTGGCCATGTTTCCACAGAGCTTGTTATTTATTTAAAATAGCTTTTGCATGGTATGGCATCACACAATATACGCTAGATGGAAACATGCAGTTTGATAAATATCCTGCGATGATCAAACGCTCAGGGGCCCTCCAAAACATGCAGTTTGATAAATATCCTGCCATGATCAAACGCTCAGGGACCCTCCAAAACATGCAGTTTGATAAATAATCCTGCCATGATCAAACGCTCAAGGGCCCCTCCAAAACATGGAGTTTGATAAATATCCTGCGATGATCAAACGCTCAGGGGCCCCTCCAAAACATGCAGTTTGATAAATATTCTGCCGTGATCAAACGCTCAGGGGCCCCTCCAAAACATGCAGTTTGATAAATATCCTGCGATGATCAAACGCTCAGGGGCCCCTCCAAAACATGCAGTTTGATAAATATTCTGCCGTGATCAAACGCTCAGGGGCCCTCCAAAACATGCAGTTTGATAAATATCCTGCCATGATCAAACGCTCAGGGACCCTCCAAAACATGCAGTTTGATAAATAATCCTGCCATGATCAAACGCTCAAGGGCCCCTCCAAAACATGCAGTTTGATAAATATCCTGCGATGATCAAACGCTCAGGGGCCCCTCCAAAACATGCAGTTTGATAAATATTCTGCCGTGATCAAACGCTCAGGGGCCCTCCAAAACATGCAGTTTGATAAATATCCTGCCATGATCAAATGCTTAGGGCCCTCCAAAACATGCAGTTTGATAAATATCCTGCCATGATCAAACGCTCAGGGGCCCCTCCAAAACATGCAGTTTTGATAAATATCCTGCCATGATCAAATGCTCAGGGCCCTCCAAAACATGCAGTTTGATAAATATCCTGCCATGATCAAACGTTCAGGGACCCTCCAAAACATGCAGTTTGATAAATATCCTGCCATGATCAAAAACGCTCAGGGGCCCCTCCAAAACATGCAGTTTGATAAATATCCTGCCATGATCAAACGCTCAGGGGCCCCTCAAAAACATGCAGTTTGATAAATATCTTGCCATGATCAAACGCTCAGGGGCCCCTCCAAAACATGCAGTTTGATAAATATCCTGCCATGATCAAATGCTCAGGGGCCCCTCCAAAACATGCAGTTTGATAAATATCCTGCCATGATCAAATGCTCAGGGGGCCCTCCAAAACATTCAGTTTATAAATATCCTGCCATGATCAAACGCTCAGGGGCCCTCCAAAACATGCAGTTTGATAAATATCCTGCCATGATCAAACGCTCGGGGGCCGCTCCAAATATCACCTCATTGAATAGTCATTGTATCATACTGGATTAAAATTTTAAAATTGAATCTAGTTTTAGCTCCCCTTGCATTCACTGAACACATCTTCAAACATCGCTTGGTTGAATCTGTTTCATGTTTGCTGGATCAAATTATGTTCAAAAGAGCTAAATATGATTATCACCCCCAACCCCCTTTCTCTGAAAATGTTTTCTTGAAATTGGTTTCAGGGCAACATCTCCAACTAAATAACTTTGATTTCATGATAAATTCGATAGAATTAATATTATTTCTCTATCATGCTTGTCACTAGAGAATCAGGAGAAATATGGGACTTTGATCCCGAAACATTTAGAAAAAGATGCATTTCTAATGCTTTGTTCGATACCGATAGGTCGACCCGGAGTGACGTCACATGCTGTTGACCAAAAACCAAAGAGGTAAATAAAGGCCTCTTACACAGCGTACACAGCGTGACACGATCCCTTGGGTAAGGTCGAGTAGAGCGTAAATCTGATAGTTTAAACGTCTGGTTTGTTGTCATTGTCAACAGCAAATGGTAAAAAGTACCGGGATGACTGTCCCGACCTTTTGTCCTTGTCAGCTCGGGTTGGAAGAGCATCCAGATTTTGGGAGGTCCCCAGTTCAAATCCCGGCTGAGGAAATGAAGTTTTCATTTCTTAACCACCAGAAGGGAAAAATTAGTTAGTATTTAAATATGATCACTTTCACCTTGTGAACTAAGATCATTTATCTCCAAGTATTTTTACCAGACATGCATGCTGCACATTATGATTACACAATAACTGCTGCACAGAGCAGCCCTGCAAAAGAATGTATCTTATATGAAGTTTCCTAACAGTATACTTCCTTTTAGCATGATCAAAGTTAGCTTTTTTCTCCATAAATCATGCAGTGGTAAAAGGCAGTATATTACTTTTATTGTCTTTACAAGTTGCAACCTTTTCCTAAGTGAGGGTTATTGAACCAAATTAGCACAATCCATGTTAAAAGGAAGTATATAATTATGAAAGTACATATAAGATACATCCTTTTGCCATAAAAGGGCTGAGAGGTAACATCACCAAATAGACCCGTCTTGATCGGTTGAGACGATAAAAGAAAGCCTGTATCTTATATATCTTATTCATAAATAAAATGGTTTACACATGCTAAATATTGGATATACTGAACCCAACCTACATAGTTGATGAGAGCATTAATGACTTCCAATGTTTACGAGAAAGGTTGGTAATCAACCACTAAATAATGCATTGTGCCTGGTACGGAGGGGGCTTGGGGAGGTGCGACAAAGACTTATTTTCATGCTACCGTGTGTAATGTTGGCTCTTACGACCAAACCTTCCCTGTCACCGCAAGTATTTCCTTTGTTTAATAAAAAGTTGCGATTTTGGAAATATTGATTCGTGGGGATAATAATACTATGTGTGACCTGTCAGTGTAAGAGGTAATTCGTCAATCTGAATCATTGCTATCGGTTGAAAGAGCACACTTAAAGGTAGATGTTCCGATTTTCAACTTGAAGTTTTCTATTCTACATGAAAGGTCATCCTTAAAAAAGTCGTGTTCCAAAGTTTGAGTTGCATAGCTCTAATGGTTCTTATTTTAGACGCACAAGATGCTGTGAACTGTACCCATTGAGTTGTACACAAACCAGCCCTCAAATTAAGAAATGAAAAGGGCATGGCAATTTCAGGCAATTTGAAAGGGGCACAAGGCAATTATGTACTTTTCAATGGAGTAAAAACAGCCAGAAGTTGAGGGCATCAAGGCAACTAGGTGGGGCACCGACGGCAGTTGCCTTCGGTGCCTTCGGTTAATTTGAGGGCTGACACAAACTATATCGGTGGTTACCACCATTCGCGGTAATTCGACGTGATTACATCGATTTCTCCGTAATTATACCGATTTAGGCCGTCAAATTTCAGTATGATGATGAGAAAAATACGAGCTTTCATATGACATGAAAATCTCTGTATGTTTGAAATAATTCTGTGTTACGAAAATGTGATCGGGTCATCTACCTTTAAAAATCAAGTAAAAAATATGATTTCAAGAAGCATTTTAATATTCTCTTGTTTTCCTTCTTTATACTTCACATTTCACTGACTTTATTTGGCTCTCTCTAAAACTGTATTTGCCAATAAGATGTCCTTTTTTGGTATCAGTATCACTATAGTTTGATCCGTTCCTAATTGGCCAGCAATATTCGGATTTATCTCTCCGCGCGCAGAAGTAATCCAAGTATGTACGTGCGCGATTATGGTCACACGGTTTTGGTTGCACGCCCGTGTCACACATATAATGCACCACATGCTTTTTGTTTTAACCCATGCTTGTGCCTGCGTACTTCTGTATTCAGTCACTGCTGTAAGGAGGCTTCACCAATTTGGAACTGATCAAACCATAGGCACTATGTGAATAATGGCCAACAGAGGGCAGGCTCCAATTGTCTACAATGCACACACAGGTCAATCTTTTATTATTACTAGCGGGCACCAGCGCTTCGCGCTGGACCCGCTAGAAGATTTCACGGGGAATAAGTAAACAAAGCGTAAGAAAATTTGATACAATAATATCAAGAACATGTCCTACATATGTATACATAATGCAGACATGGCCCTATAAATAATCCGAATAGCGCAGGTGCTTTTGATAATCCAGGTATACATGTGCCTTACTCATGTTAATCTAGGCAGGCCTACATTTGTGTTTCCAGATACCTATGTATAGGCCTCCCATGAGACCTGAAATGCAGGTAGGCCTACCCGTTGTCCCATTATATCCAGGGACCCCATAGGCCTAAGCCCTACCCCCTACTCCAGTTACCCCTGGTGCCCTTAATAATGCACCGAATACCACATAATCAAGGTAGGCCTACTGCAGTGTGCCGTTATCTCGAGATACCCAGGTGCCCTTACTTTATCATAGTCAAGTAAATTAAACGCGGGTGCCGAAGATAGCGGGCAGTAAAAGTCATAGGCCTATCACATAGGCAGAGGTGAGTATATCATAGCGTTATAAATGTTTATATAAATATCAAGAGTATGTCCTTAAATAATTCAGGTACTAAAGTGCCCTTGATATCATGTAAGTGACATGGTGCCCTTAATACACCATGAGCCTAGGCCCAATGTGCTCTTAAATAATACAGATACCCATGTTCCTAATCCAAGTAGGCCTACTCCATCAACGTGTTCTTAATACCCCCAGTTATACTCCTGTCAGCGCATGTCTCTACCTATTTTGTACCCCAAATAATAAAAAGTTGAATTTTAATGTCAAAATTGAAAGTTACTTAAAATTTAGATTTTAAATGTCTCCCCCGATTCTTTTATTGCCCCACCACACTGTTTTCCTCCTTTAACATTTTGGTGCTGGTGTCGCCACTTCCCATATGCATGCACATACTGTATCCACGGTAATTCAGTAGGCCTACGTTCTGAGCGTTATAATAGTTTTATAGTCGGTCGTTTAGTTTTATGGTCGGCCGATTCTATCATCAAGATCACTTGTACCCCATGTGCCCTTATACAAGTAGGCCTACTCCATCAACGTGTTCTTAATACCCCCAGTTATACTCCTGTCAGCGCATGTCTCTACCTATTTTGTACCCCAAATAATAAAAAGTTGAATTTTAATGTCAAAATTGAAAGTTACATAAAATTAGCTTTTAAATGTCTCCCCCGATTCTTTTATTGCCCTGCCACCCCGTTTTACTCCTTTAAAGGTATATTATGTGATCTTTCCATGGAACGCCCTCAACATCGAAAAAAATTGAAAGCAGATTTTCTTGCAGATTTACATTTCTGATCATAAATCGTACATACATTCCAAGTTACAGGGCGATACGATTCTTAATTACTTCAAAATCATGGTTTTAGAGTGAAAATAAACTGTCGGATATCCGACAACTTATTTTATTCTAGTCTAAATTCACTCTAAAACCATGATTTTGAGGTAATTAGGAATCGTATCGCTCTGTAACTTGGAATATATGTACGATTTATGATCAGAAATGTAAATCTGCAAGAAAATCTACTCTCTAAAAAAAAATCACGAATAGGGGGCGCTCTCTGGAAAAGATCACATAATATGCCTTTAACATATGGTGCTGGTGCAAGTGTCGCCACTGCCCATATGCATATACTGTATCCAGGTAATTCAGTAGGCCTACGTTCTGAGCGTTATAGTTTTATAGTCGGTCGTTTAGTTTTATGGTCGGCGGAGTCTATCATCAAGATCACCTGTACCATTCCACGCTTGTACTTGAGCACAATGTGTGCCATCCGGGTTTTGTTTGGCCTATTTACATTAAATACATTATTCCTCCAATAGGCATGTGGGGCCTTAACGTATAGTATATGTAGTCCCTTTATCATGTTTGCTGTGTTCTATAAAGCCTCCCGAGATACTACCTGAGTGTACACCCTTGAAATCCAGTTATCACAGGTGGCCCACCTGCGCATAGTATATCCAGGTAATTTGAGACTCGTTTTATAGTGAACCCCGTAATCCAGATACCACGGATGCCCTGAATAATCCAGACACTCTATAATAATCATGATAATGTACCACACGTTCCGTTTATCCTGATGCCCCATGTGCCCTTATATCCAGATTATCAAGTAAGGGAAGTGCGGAGAGGAGGAGGTGGCTTTAGGGTACACTATTAGAAAAAGGGTGCTTCAGAGGGGTTCTTGGCTGTCCCGTATAATGGTTTAAAGGTTCTTTGATTTTAAAGGCCCCAAAAGGTTCTGTAGAGAACCTTTAGAGGTTCGAAAGACCAATGTTTGCCCATATTTTGCCTATTTTGAACCTTAAAATGGTTCTTTTTTGAACCTTTTAAGGTGATATAAAGGGTTCCATACGGGACAGCCAAGAACCCCTGAAGCCTGAAGCATCCTTTTTCTAAGAGTGTACGGACTGCCTGCTTTCACTCTGCTCCGTTACAATGTGCACGGTTTGCGCCACAAACGCGTACACTTTTTGTCTGCGTCATTACGTGTGCGCCGAACCGCGTGCGCCATGTTAAACGCGGTCGCGCAGCACAACATAGGAACTGTTGTTATGGTACCGCCACAGTTTCTTTATCGTTAGCAAACTACGCGTTCATCTATGTTACTAATGCGAGAGTGTCACTTTAAGATCTGTGTAAGAGTTTTTATTTACATTTAGAAAATGTCGTAAAATAATTTTATTTGTCGGACGGATAGTCGCGTATAATGCTTGTACTCATGCGATCTTTAAGAATAACAAACGGCCGCATATACAGAAATGTAGCTATATCCCTGAAGAAAATATTTTGGGTGAAGACCATATGTCATCACTCACTCCGAAAACCACAATTTTTGCCCGAACAGTAGCTATCCGAGTAAAATAAATTCAACATTTCGGATTATCATCTGTGATCCTTTCTGCGCATGTCTGAAAACGGGAAAATACTGGCATTGAACTATCTAATTAGCTCGTCTATTAGAGGCGCAATTACCACGCTTTTTCAGTTGAAGAGGGACGCGAGTGTAAAATTATTATTGAACTATCTAATCAGGCGAGGGACCGAAAATTAGTATATAGATTATCTGATCTTTGATCAAAACACAAACACATCTAGTTAGACAGATCATCTTTTCAGTGTCAAGGTAAAATAAATGTATTTTAAATCACATAGACCTGCATATATACATGGGGCCAACAAAAAAAAATGTTGTGTTGCCCTCAAGTGCCAACAATTTAAAATCGGGTTGGTCGGTTGGAAGGGCCAACAATTTAAAATTGGGTCAATCGGTCAGAATTGTTTTTTCACAAATTTTTTCACAATTTTAGGGTTGGTCGCTGAGGGCAACACAACTTTTCTTTTGTGGTTCCTATTGGTAAGGCTACACAAAATTGTTGTCCACTGCCTGCCCCTAATTTTCAAGGTGGAAACAAGTTTTTGAGTTCCTTTAGTATTCCAAAGGCCAAGAAGAAAACATGATCTCGGTTTTCATGTGGTGTTCCTTGCTTTTGAAAGCATTTCTCACTTTCTTAAAAATGTTCACGGAATTGCAGGTTATCTTGAGAAATACACATTGAAATACTGATAAAGTCTACCCAAATATCAACCAATAACCCTTACCCCGGTTAAGGTTTTTTAACCGGGATCACAATTTTGGAAGAGAAACACCAACTAAATCGCCAGGGACAGGCTGGTAATCGAATCAAATTTTTGATTTGATTGTAATTTTTTTTTTAATCATTGTTTCGCTTTGATTCTTTCATCACTTTTAAAATAAGTTATCAAGAGAAAAGTAGTAAAATATGCTTGAGAACATATTGACAAGTCTTTTCGGTCAGTTTAAGGCTTGTTCATTCCTGTTGTGCAACGATAGGAGTATGAACATTTGAAAAATCATTAACTGCCCCCCCCCCCCACCCACAAAACCCACCCACCCACACACATCAAAAACACCTTTTGTCTTCCTAATGCTCCAATTCAGAAGAGAGGGGGAAAGAGGTTAAGCTCAACATAATCCAAAAAGGAAAGCAAGTCTTACATCAGAGTTTCCAATGGGTTTGATGATGAATTATAGTCCGGGGGGGGGGGGGGGATTCACCTTTTTGGGGGGTAGGGGTGTGCCGCCCAGGGTCTCAAAAATGGGGGCTACAGAACTGAACTGAGTGGATTTGATGACGAAAAATAGGGTCTAAGAAACTGATTTTTTTTCAAAAAAGTAGGTCTTGAGAACTGGCCTATAGTTCAATTTTGATTAGCAAGAACGCACATTTTTGGGGTTTTTTTGGTTTTAGAACGCAACATTTTCGAAGTATTGTATTGGGGCTTTGGAACGCAAAATTTCGTGATTTTTGAATTTTCAATAAAATTGGGGTCTTAAGAACTGATGCAGGCTTAAAAGGGGGGGGGGTCATAAGAGCTAGCAGCAGAGGGTGAAGAAGGGGTCTTCAGCGCGGCACATACCTATACCCTTTTCCAATGTCAGTGCCCCCCCCCCACCCCCGGATTATAGTCAGCATGTGATGAATTTTTCAGAGTTATTTAACCAAAATCCATTTACGTTATCAATCAAATTAAAATTAAAAACTAATCGCTATCAGCATCATCTGTTTCTCACCATAGTTTTAACACTTACACTCACACACACACACCGCCAAGAGTTATTGACATTTTAAAATAAATGCCTCACAATTAGGCCACACGACCTAGATAGGTCTGCATCAATTGGGACAGATGAACTGCATTACCCTCGTTATAGCAGTGACTGACATTGATGAATCGCCAACTTGCACGCAACTTAATTACAAATTAAAATGGGACAACATTTTATATTATTTCAAACATCAGGGCTGGTAATAGGCTATTCCATGTGATATCCATATACCCCCTGTAGAAGACATGACCTTAATCTTCCACACAGGGAGTGCAGATTTCAAAAGGAGTCACCCATGCAGGTATCCTTATTTGAAATTCACACTCCCTTTGAGGAACGATTAAGGTACTGTAAAAGCTGAAATTTTCGCGGTGGTTTTACTTTCGCGCTTTTTTGCGCAAAATATTTTTTCCGCAGAAATTATAACACGCGAAAATATTGTTTTCAACATTAATGCAATGCATCGAAAAGGTCACCCGCGAAAAAAAACAATTCGCGAAATGTCTATGATATCAAAATGCGCGAAAATATCTTTACACAAAAATATTGGCTTTTACAGTAATATCTTCCATAGGGGGTGTATGGATTTCAAATGGAATAACCCAATATTGGCATGCGACCACATGTTGTTGATGAAATTTGAAATTGAATTCATTAAACCAGATAGAGATGATTGTAGTTTAACCGGCTCTATAGTGTTGGAATAATGGTAAGTGAAAGCAAAAGTGTGAAGTTTATTGATGTTGGCCGTATTTGGGAAGGGGGTGGGTTGGTGGGTCTCCATTCTATATCTGCAGAGATCAGATATCCGAAATCCATTCTCGCAAAGATTTCCAAGTTGATTCTCATAGATAAACACACTATTTGAAAAAGAGAATCCATAGATTCTCGCCAAATCATTCGCAAGAATCTAAATGGATTCACGTAACTTCTGACGTGGGACAACGAAACCATTTCATTTCATTATGACACCATTTCTGTAAACCAAAGATTTTTAGAAAATGTGCATATCACTTACCAATTTGTAATGTCTACACAATATCTATCAAATTTAAAATTGACTGTTTAAAAAATGTTTGGAAGAAAAACTTTGTGAACACGTTCAAAAGAGCCACCAACAATATTCATGACCTACATTTGCTAACCTACAAATGCTGGCTTATTAACAGTAACACCAACAAGCATCATAGCTGAACAAAAGATTTGATTGATATCAAAGCCCTGCAAAATTGATGGAGGTTGGTGTCATTTTAATTCTTATTTTATTACTGTTGGCACAACTGATGAATCCAAAACTCAAATTTGTCTATACACAAATCTTGCTTCAATGGTTTTACACTTGTCTAATACACAAATTTTGCTTCAAGGTCCCACACCACCAAATCAGTTCCCTATTGCTTTGTGTGGTAAAGAGGTCAAGTTTGTGTTAATTTTTTTCACCTTTAGAGCAAACTGGTTAATTCAAATCATTGTTTTTATTGAAGATCTAGATGCCTTTTGCTTAAAAACAATCACTTTTGTAGGGGGTAACCAGCATTTTCCCCCGCTACGGGCAGGGTGTATGTTAAGGTTTTTATTGTGTGTAGCAAAACTGCTATGCAATTAATTTTTTGTATAGCAATTTACAAATTGTGCATAGCAGTTTTGTTTAATTTTTTTAAATTCCAATTTGCTGTTGATCCGTTAAATCTATTTTCAATTAGTACAACCATTTTACATACGTCTATGTAAGGTTAGGTGCAGGATTGATTGAATGAGTTTCAATTTTCGTGCCCAGATCAGATCCCTGAGAGAACTGTCAAATCCCCAAGTCAAGTGTGCCGCGGTACGGCCAGAAACTTTTAATAATTATTATTAAGTCGATTTAAAAACAGGGGGTGAGCTTTGGTACAATTGTAAACATTTTCGATTTCTGAGTAATTTGTTTTCTAGAATAGGAAGAAGACTGATGAAATCAAATATTTACAATATACCGGGTGGTTCAAAAAAAAGTTGACCCAAGTTCAAAGTAATTTTTCAACCACATTTAAAGTTTCAGATAATTTCTGTTTGCATAGTCTTAATCAGCAGTAAGTTTTGAAATTATCCTGATAAGATGGTACATTTATCTTGGTTGGTTCTTCAGATATGGTTCATTACAGAAAGCATGCACAAAGCTGCCTTGGCCACGGGAGCGTCCTTTAGTAGAGATGGAATGCACAAAGTGGACTTACACACGATTGGTCACAAATTGTAAAAATAGGAGAAAAAGAAACAAGGAGACATCTGAGACATCTGTCTGGTGCTTGACATTACCTACCTATACGTATCTACGTTTCTTTGTTGAATGTGAATGGCACATAAGCATAGAGATTGGGATACTTTGTCAGGGCGCGCTTTTTAATTCTGAAACTAGAGCATGCTGTTTTGTTTAAGACAAAAACTAAATAACGCTCCCGTGGACAAGTCAGTTTTGTACATGTTTTCTGTAATGAACCATATCTGAAGAACCAAACAAGCTAAACGTGCCATCTTTTCAGGATAATTTCAAAACTTACTGCTGATTAAGACTAAGCAAACAGAAAGTATCTGAAACTTTAAATGTGGTTGAAAAATTACTTTGAACTTGGGTCAACTTTTTTTTGAACCACCCGGTATATTGCAGATAATTTCACTAATTAGCTGTCCGCTGACCCGTTCAGAAGCAAACAATAATTAAAACCATTCATTATTAACTATACGATTACTCGCCCCTCTCTCTCACCCCTATATTGGAAAATGGTCAGGCCCGGGTCGAAAGTCAGGTCGAAGTTTACGGCATAATTAATTGCGTACATGTTCATCTGAGCTGTACATGTAATGGGAATTCTCGTGTGGTTACGAAGTGTTAATGTATGATGTAATTTGTAAACAATCAGTCTAGAACGTGTCATGTGGCGAGTATAAACTCGACGAATGTAGTGAGTTTATCAATTTAAACGTATCCAAATACGGAATACTATGTGATTAAATGGCGTGAAATGGACCATTTACATCACTAATAATAGAAAGTTAAAATCAATCGGAACTTCGGAAGGAAATAATATAGTGTTCCGAGTCCAAAATGTTGTGTAGCAAGTTTGCTATGCATGTACAAATGTGCGTCGCAGTTGTGCTTGATTGTGGCGCAAACTGCGATGCGATACCGGTTAACATACACCCTGGCTACGGGCCAAGGATATCTATCTTAGGTACGACAGGCTGCCTATATTCTTAGATCAGGGGTTTTAGCTCTTAATTGGTGGAAACAGAGAAATCGTGTAAAATGAAACCATTCAAGAGAAAGCTAGAGATGCTGGGCATAATGCAGGGAAATAACCTACAAATGCCAAATTATGAAAAATGTTGGTACATTTACAGCACTTTTTCCCCATTTCTATGATGTTAAATTTAGACTTATGATGGGGTCAATCTTAATTTCAAACACTGCTGTGTATGGCCAAAATGCAAAATATTATTTGGTGGTGTGCACTCTCAATGGTGTTACACTTTATTCTTCAGTCTTGTACTTGAAATCACCTGTTTCTTTTCGAAAATCCCCCAATTTGACAAATTGTTATATTTTCCCCTCTAACCTAGCTGAATAACAATTTATTGTTTTGTTTGTGGGCTATCATTAGAATGAATTCTAACTAATTGTTATTAATTAACTTGAAATAAATAGTTAATGGATTTTTAAGAAAATTATTTATATCGTAACAAATAATTAATTTTAAGTAAAATTGTCCGTTCCTAGGTTGAAAACATTTAATTTTGTGTTATTCAATTTGGTGTTTTATGTGAAAATGAGACGATATGCCAATTATTTTCTCGCGTCTACAAGGATATACCGATGCATATATTCATTTAGGCTTAATCACGACGAAAAGGTTAATAAAACCATATGATGATGTCTGTCTGTGAACCTGCCCTAAATTGTCATCATATTTAATAGAATGATGGATAGGCTATATCACACTGTATCGCACACACGCTAATGATGCCCAACATACGAGACACCTTCTTAATTGAAAATAGTGCATGGATGGATCGCAGTCAGGCAAAAGAACGAGCAAAGTCTTTGATAACTGACAACATCTAGAGATGAGCCAATCAACACTGGGGACTACCTTGTTGTCCACAACTTGTGGCATTGCTATTGGTGTCAGCGAATAAAACAAATGCAAAAGTATCTATTATTCAAAGTCTGTATAAGAGGCTGTTACTTTAATGTGTGCATTAGTGCCCTGCAGGTCCAGACTGTACTGGCCTGGACTGTACTGGTCCAGGCTGTACTGGCCCAGATTGTAATGATAGGGACGGTACAGGTCCGGATTGGACTGGGCCCTGACCGGTTCGGAATTCAACTCCCACATTATTTATATGTCAAGTCCTGTCCAGAGAGCTTATACTATAGTCAAGTTGGGTCGGGTCGGGCCACTTTACATTTGGGGCAGAGAAATCTTTTAAAGCAAGACAAAAATCCATGTAAAATTTCGATTAGTTTTTATCCATTTGGAATACTCTTTCTAACACAAACAATGCACTATGTGCTATTCTGGGAAAGCAATGACCTGCAAATTTAAGGGGTCCAGATCTGGGAGAAAACTCTGGGTCCAGGTATCTAAAACTACACAAAATTAGAAATTTAAAGGTTCCAAACTAGTTCAAACTGTCAATCTAAGGGGTCCTGGACCCCTGGACTCCTAAAATGCCATCACTTGCGCTATTTATATACTACCCCCCAGGGCTCATCCAGTGAGCATCCATGTTGCAAACGATGATCAAATAAAAATGCAATTTTGTCCTACATGTAACTGAGGCTGAGAGACCTACTGTTTCCACTGAAATTGTATTTTTTTTAAAGCAAATCTGTGGCTTGTACGCCATCTTTGAAGATCAACTAGAAAAATGTACAAATATAAAAAGTATAGTAGACGTTATCATAAACAAGGTTTCATTGGGCCTCAGCAAACTCTCACGCCTTAATTACAATCATGGCCATAGATGTTTCATGTTCTGATTCTGATCATAACATTTCCTCCCTAAAGCACAATGGGCTTTTGTTAACAATGGGTAGTTCCATTTGAAATCCATACCCCCCCCTATGGAAGACATAATCTAAATGTTTCCCATAGGGAGTGTGAATATCAAATGAGGTTTTCTGCATGGGTGACTCAAGAGAAGATATCGGTAGCTTACCTCACAGGTGCGGTAGGTAAAGTTAGCGTATTGTGAACTGGACAGAAATTATTACCTTCCCACAATGCATTAAATTGTTATATTTTGTTTGTTTGTTTGTTTACACGGTCGGTTCGTTTGTTTTACTTGTTTTGTTTTGTTTTACTATCGATTCATGTTTAACCAGTTATTTAATTCCGGACATTGAAGGGGAACCATGTACAAAAGTAATGAGAGTGCAAGTTTGATCAGACAGGGTAATGCCATCAGCCACAATGGTTTCTGGGAAGCTACGATATCTTCTCTTCTCGGGTGACTCCATTTGAAATCTGCATGCCCTGTGTGAAAGATTAAGGACATGTCTTCCAAAGACTTATGTCTGCACCAACATCCAATAGCCCTTCTCGTAGTCCTGCTATTTCAAAATCTAACCGATCCAGGGAAATATTAAGATTGAATATAGAAACACATGAGTCATCCCATCCTTTCTCAGGTTATAAGCAGTTCTTATGTTTGGAGCAGTTATTGGGCTCATATTGATTGGCCATGGGTAGTCCTTAGACTCGATCATCCTGTCTTCCCAATTTTCTACACGGCCCCTGCGAGGGTGCTCAAATGTGAAGACTGGAAAAAATACAGTTCCAAAAGTGTGCGCTGATAAACTCGTGAATAAACATGAGTTTATTCACGCACCAGTGCACTGGTAGTTTCACGCAGCGTTGTACACAGCGTGACGCGATAGGGCGCACGATTTGCATCCCCGTGGCACAGCATGACGATCATTCGATGCACTGCCTTTGAATTGAACCAATCGGATTTGTTGCTGTGTACAAATGCGCATGCTCGGTATTAGAATGCATATTCATATATGCAAAGTTGTCATGGAATTCCACGACAAACCGCACACTTTTTGGACGTACTATTTTCCCAGTCCCTATATTTGGTCCGCCATTTTTAAAGATGGCGGTCATGTAGAGGGACGCGGAGTCCCAGTCTACTAGGGTTATAAAGCAGTTATTGGGCTCATATTGGGTAGTCGTATGGTAGGACTAACCATCCAGCAAAACCATCATATCATTGTTGACTTACTTGTAGTCTTCAAACACCTCATGCTTGGGCAGTGACGTCTCAGAACTTTCTTCCAAATGACTGCGTATCCAATTGAATGCATGTGTCTGCTCTGCTCTCGCCACAGCAAGCGGAGTAGCACTGTATTGAACAAAGAGAGATCAATAACAAACAAGTGCATATTTATTATTATTATAGATATGAATGACAAGATAGAGGCAGTGAAGTGTAACTACCATTATATTCTTGGTAACTGGGGCATAGAATTTTGGAGTAATTTGTAAGAAGGAATATTTTAAAACTAATGTTTTGAGGTAATCTGAACTTATGAATCCTCAAACCACCGTCTTTGCTCAAACCCAAACGCCTGTGGATTGTTATGGGAATAACTAAAACAGGAAGAGAAAATGTTACAAATTATGTCCACACAAGAGGAGACCCTGGGATGATTCTGCCACAGAAGTCGGGGTTGAATCATGAAAATAGTATGATATATCAAAAACTGTGCGAATTAGCAACTTGCACCACCTGGTAAACAAAGATTATAATAGCTAAAACATTTGGATGTAATTTGAATCTGTATGAATAAGATTTACACAAAAAGGTATGTTATAAATGTTTGATACACAAAAAACACAGACATATTCCCTCATCAAGATGCAGCCAAATTGTTCCTATGGGATGACCTATGAAAAGAAATGTTATTGCCTCATCAAAATCCAATTTAAAAACAGGTTTCAATTACGTTTTTTCGGGGAATCACAGCAAAGGTATTGGAGGAAAATCTATATTGCATCCCGGTCTGTAGTTCATATTCACGCAACATTGCAGCCCATGTCATTACAACATACATATTGAAAGTACAATGCCTCTACTGACACAGGTTGAACTAAGCATAGCAGTGGTGATAGAAACCAATTATTCTTTACAGCTATGTTATGTAGGATTTGACATCACATCCAGTTATTCAGGCATACACACTTGTATGGCTTAGGCCAAATATAAAACCAAGTTATAGTCTCGGAAGACTGCATGTGTAGCTTTTAAAATTCACATTTCAGTGCGTAAACTTTTTTCCCCCCACTTTTTCCCCTTGAACTGTTGAAAATAATGCTTCTTCAAAAAATGGCCAAACACTTTTTTCACTGTGGCTGGCCATAATTAGTGTCCTTCTTTTCACCTTTACTTTTACTTTATCTAATTTAAAGCTTGTACCATTGAAGGGATTTTGTTTTTTATTGATTAAAGCCTAACGTGTATATATATAAATGCTACAAAATACGGGTCTTATAGATGCTGGCAGTGCACGCTTCCCAGGCGCGATCAGGCTGGCTAGCATAATATGAGGAAGAACCTAAATATTTTCTAAGCTGACTCTGGTTTGATTTTACACACGGGACTTCCATGTCGGTGACCAGGGTTCGATTCCTGGTGCTGGCGGAGGCAGTGGCGTACCCAGCTTTTGGAAACTGGGGGGGGGGGCACGGTATAGTTGTAACCGACAAAAGGCATGATGTACCGACAAAAAATCATAAAGTGAATCATAAAGCTGAAATCTTGATAAGTGGTGAGGGGTAGTGATCAGACGTTGTCCTCAAAAAGGGTGGAAAAAATTCCATGGTAGAAATCACAAATCTACCGACGGAAGCTCAAGATTACCGACGACTGGGATATTTCGGGGGGGGGGGGGGCTGGACCCCCCTCCCCTGGGAATGCCACTGGGCGGGGGCCAGTATTACGCCCTCGTTTGACCAGTATTTCTCCCTTGATAGTTTTATTCTCAAAACCACGCCTCTTGGGTTATAACTTATAGAGTTATCTGTGTCCGTTTAATGTCACCTCGACATAGTGACATATCAACACTTCCAACAATCGGTAACCACACTAAATACCACTATGGCAGTTGAAATCCCCAGCAGCAATGATCAGTGTGCTCGCAAAAGTAATCCAAGCGTACTCGCGCGATTATGGCCATACGCACAAGGTTTTGGCTGCACACACCCATCATGCATATGTTGCGCTATTGCCTGCATGCGCGCCCCCATCCTTCTGTATTCATTCGCTGCTGCAAGGAGGCCTCACCAATTTGGAACTGATCAAACTTTAGAAGTTCAGATTCTACTGTGACACTTTATTTCAAGGTTCTCTTATATCCGGTAAAAGCAAATATTTTTGCGTAAAGATATTTTTTATTTTATATACATTTCGCGAACTTTTTTTTTCGCGGGCGACCTTCTGGATGCACAACATGAATGTTGAAAACAATATTTTCGCATGTTATAATTTTTGCAGACAAATATTTTGCGCAAAAAGCGCGAAAATAAAACCACCTCGAAAATGTCAGTGTTTACAGTAGCTTGTTTCTAGTGAACACACACTCTACCTGGTATTTTGCAACAGCTATTACGGCAATTATTTGAGTTCGGAAAAGCCAAAAAGTGTAACCGGTTATGTTTCCACTGAGAGTAAAAATTATAAATTTTCTTCAGATTTGCACGACTATTTTAACCGAAAAGTCTGGAAAGCAATTCCTCTGTTTAACAGAAGCAACATTTATGTATTTTGGCTTGTTTCAAAAGCGCACACTTTACCAGGCATCACCCACCTGAAAAGGTAGGTGACAAGGGTAGCGCTGGGTCAAAAATCTTGGGGGTCCCATGGGACTCATGAGCATGCACAAAATACAAAAATGAGGGGTCCCACACAAATTTTGGGGGTCCCATCAAATTATCAAGCACGAAGCATGGCATTGCGTTATTTGATGCTGCATTTGTTACTATATTGTTTAATGTTGTTAAATAAGTACCCACTTTAGTACTGCTACTGCTGTGCTGTCTTCCTGTCTACTGTCAGCGTTGATTCAATTGCAGAAGAGTTTATTAACGTGCAAAATTAAATAAATAAACATTGAACATTACAATAATGCATGACCAACTTCAATGAATTGAACAGACACAAATCACAATCACAAAGGGGGTTCGTTAGGTGCCAACTGCCAAAGTGCCTTGTCCGCCATTATTGACAAAATGCTTCGTCAGTCAAATCAGAGAGCGAGTTATCCATTTTCCTATACCTTTACAAGCGGATGCGCGGTCGGTTTAAATTACAATTATTCTTGGTTGTGCGCAGGCCATCTTTTTTTTCCACCTCTTTCACAAGATGAAACACGGACGATCGCTCGCTGTAGTATACGCGATCTGAGTAATGTGTATTTTACACGAGTATAATCAATCAATCCACCTCTACACCAGATGAAACATTGAACGATCGCGGTAATTTCAGCCATCCTCCGACATGCGAAAACGAAATTTGTGTAATAAAAAATAGAAATAACACGTGCGAATGGTGTTATTCGTGTTTACTTTCTACTTTGTTGACGTTCCCTACAAATTTTGAGTTGCGTCCCGTGGGACGCATGAACCTATTGCTTTGACACATTTCGTGCGTGAGAATTGCTTTTGGAGCGTCCGGGACGCAAAAACGCAGCCTAGCGCGAAGCTTGGTAGGTGATGCCAGTTAACAGATTACTGGACGCATGCACGGCAACCGCATCATCCGCTACAATTCCACAGACCTTACTAATTACTTTCGCACAGTATGATATGGCATCGCACAGTAAATAATGCTCTGTGGAAACACGCAGTACCTCTCCCATTTCAATTTAAAATCAATAGTACTAATGGACAGTATAAAAATGTCTAAAATGTACTTGCATTTGTTATAATATAAAGAGAGCAATGGTTTACAAGATTAAGAATGACAGTTCAAAAATATAATGGTTGTATTTTAATAGCTCAAATGAACACATTACATAAAAAAATCCTAGAGTCTGGTAAAAAGCTAATGGTTAAGGCAGGCTTTCTCAACTAGATTTACTGATGCGCCACATTTTAGTAACCAACTTGTTGAAGCTCCACTTGGTCATATTCTTTAGAATTTACAATGGCAAAATTCCCTTTATAACATTAATTTCAAAATATTTTAACATATGTAGGCAGCATATTAACTAATATTACTGTTTTAAGGGCACATACGCGCGTAGCGCGAGAAAAATTGCTGTATTTATATATCCGACTGTCATATGCCTATGGAATTTGGCTATATCATGATATGATTTATTTATTTTAAACAAATTGTAACCACTCTCGCGCCACTTAGGATGCCTTGATGCGCCACAAGTGGCGCGTGCGCCACTATTTAAGAATGCCTGGTCTAAGGCTATATTTAAAAAAATCTTTAGTCTCAAAGCTCTTCAGTTTTTCCAAACCTAATGCGGAATGCGTGTTTTTTTTGTTTGTTTTTTTAATTTTTTAATAAATATAAAATATTGAAATTTTTGTAAAAGTGATCTTATTGTATTTAAAATGTTGAGATCAATGAAAATCTGAAAAATCGGAAAGTGTAGGTTCACTTGAAATGGGTTTATTTTGCCAAATCCGTGAATTTTATATACTCTTACGCTCCTTAGAAATTTTATTTTGACGCACATTTTCACCTCTGTGTTTACCACAAAGCCATTTGAAACACCCAGGACACAATTTTGATAAAAGGTGGAGCCCAAACAATCAACCCGTATGTCTAGAGAAATTAGGGAATTTTCAGTCCCACCCAAAAAATTACATTGAGCCCCGGGCACATGATGATTTCCCGAAAATGACAGCCCTATCACACAGACACTCTACCTGGTTAAAATAATTTGTCAACCTACATGTACCCCTAGACAACAAATTTAAGGATCTCAGGAAGTTAAGGAAACTGTGTATACAATTTTAAGGGGAATTCACTTCTCCTGAAGAAATTTGGTACTATCTTTCCAAAAGCCATCTATTATAGCTCATTGCTATCATATTTTCCCCTCAGCCTGATTATGACAATCCACAATTTGCACTGCGTGGAAAACACACACATCAACGATTCACCGTCAGTGTCGAAAGGAAACATATACCTCGTTGTAACAGCCATTAATTTTCTTTATCACTGAGCATTGTTGGTCACAAATCAATGCCGGATCCTGGGCGGTCAATTGACCTATAAAACAATTCCAAGATTGTGTCAAACCACAATTTTATATTGTCATCCATGCACATCAGTAAATTGTACACCAGCATATGAACGAGAATCACACAATTATTGTAATGGACAATCAAATTCTAATTTTCACCGAGCAATGTAACTCTTCCCAGGGACTTCATTGCATCATTCACATTTGATACGGAAATACCGAGATTCAAAAACAGAAACACGGAATAAATAGTCACTAGTGTAGTTCATTTTTGTATACTGGGGTTGCTCTCGAATTGGGTGTGGATTCTCAAACTGGGTGTAGTACAAATTCAATACAGTCTGATGGTAGGACTAGTCTAAAATCAATACTAGATCCAAGGGTTAATTGACCCATAAAAAACACTGGGCATTTTAATGACACAGAAATGTTGTCAATAAGGATTTCAAATCATATCTGAAGTATAAATAAAAATCATAGCTATGAAAATAAAATTTGAAGAAAAAAAAGACTGCACAGACATTTGATGGTAATAATGTGTAATGATTGTAGTACACAAAATGGCTTTATCTATTGTTTTTGCATCAGCAGAACATTTTAAACATGTTTGCTTGGGTATGCCCCACTTGGACCAAGAACCTTACAATCTAAACCATTTTTTTTAAATTTTTTATTCTGGATAATTTTGTCTTCATTTATACATTGTTCACATACAGTTTCTTATTCCCCGCATCATGATTACTCTGCTGCCAGTGCATGTACAGATAGTGTATGCTTTGTACCTGTATAGGAGCTGTAGAGGTCCCTGTGTGGTACCACCAAAGTAGCAGCACAGAAGTATTGGTACTTAGCAGCTATTTAGTGGCACTTCACTGATACTTTCACGATAACTTATTGGGTACTTCAGCTTACAGTACCAATGCAGGTACTGGCAGAGTAACCAGATGTGATAAAATGGCTGTGTAGGCTAAGTATCATAGAATACTTAAGGTCAATCCTTATCCTTTCAAGATACAGCATCTGGATGGAGGTAGATAGGTACAGATGGATATTGTTTGGATGACCTTTGACCGACCTTTGGATATGACCTTTGATCTAGGTCAGGGGTAAGCTTTAGAATACATGCAGTGGTAGGGTATACTAAAGGAACTCCTAGGTCAGTACGAGTTGTATAGACTTATTCCGTAATACAAAGATTATGGGTTACCCTACCTCTTTTGCAGGATTACCTTGAGACCGACAGCCTAGCTGGTCTAATGTAGTGGTTATGACATTCGCTTTGGGACCAAAAGTTCCTGGGTTCGAATCCCAGTATCATCAGATTTTATGTGTAAAAAATTTGCTTTCAATTTATTTTTGTCAAAATGGAGCAAAGTTTATAAGTAGAAAGACTTAGGACTTACTCATAGGTAATGTAGAGTCGATTTCTTAGTGTATTTCTGAGGTGAGGCAGCAATTCCCTTACTTGAATAATAACCAGGTCTGACTTGCAAGCGTATCGAAGAACTAGTCGAAAACACTCCTTAGAGAAAACTTACAATGCACCATGCCTTTAGTCTGTTGTAGAGAACTATTTAATACAATCTCGTTGATACTTTGAAGTCTTCTAATGATATATAAAACTGTTAAATTAGCAAATAACGATAGTTCCGATGATTGAAAAAATTGAAATGTCCTCAGTTGAAATCCACCATTTTGCTCTCTGAAGTTTTACGACAGAGGGCGCAAATCCTAAATTGAGAATGGCCAAATGAGTAATGCACTCTGACAAGATAATACAAAACATAGATTGTGGCACCAACAGGTAACACCGAAGATTTGCATGACTGGACTCACCTTTTGTTCTGCGGGGTGTTGGTGCCATTGGTTCCATCTGGTGCCAGACCAGCTGGGAGCTTGAGGTAGAGTAACAGTTTCTCCAAGTCATTGAACTTACTCACTTGATCCTAGAAGGGGACAGATAAAGAGGAAAGTGGAACACTTTGATCAGTTACGGTCGAAAATAAAATGCAAATTTCCACAGATGTTGAATATTTTCATTGCCAATTTCCCGGGAGAGGTGGCAGAGAGCTTAGAAGATAAGCATATCAATTTAAATTATGATAGGGGAAACCTTTAAATTAATATTTTTCTTCTGCTTTTTTCTGGGTTAATATCAAAAACTTATACTGTAAAAGCTGAAATTTTCTTGGAGGTTTTATTTTCCCGCGAAAATTATAACACACGAAAATCATAACACGCGAAAATAATTATAACACACGAAAATATTGTTTTCAACATTTATGCAGTGCATCCATAAGGTCGCCTGCGAAAAAACAATGCGAATTGTCTATGATATCAAAATGCGCGAAAATATCTTTACGCAAAAATATTTGCTTTTACAGTATTCTGTTGTGCCAATATATACAGAAACAAAAATAACATTTTCTTTGAATTATTATAAGTGGACAGGATCACTCATATTTTAACCCCTGGGCCCAAAGAAGATTTTAGGGTCTTCCCACAATGCATTGCGCGAAAGCCAGCCAACTAAAGCTTTTTCACATGATGCATTTGTCAAGCTCTTAAGTTTTAGAAATAAGAAAAATGAACACTAATAACTCATTTATTCATCGATGTAAAGAACCTAAGCTCCAACTATAAAACCGCTGAAAATATCTTACTTGATACAGAAAAAGCTTTGTCAGACATTTGTAAATAGCAGTGATATTTTTTAGGTTTAAGGTTATTTTTTTCACTAATTTGATAATCTTTGTTTTAGATACAGACATCAATTACAGTGGAATATGCCTGTAGCTGGATAACTCGTTGTGTAGTATTTTATTTTTAAACAAAGTTTTTGGGTGCATAAACGACCTCGAATTTTTAAATTCAGTGTATAATTTTGCAGATCTATTAAGTAATAGTATAATGCTGCCTTTCAACGCGACAGGTTGCGTATTATGTTCAGGGCCTTTAATCCCTTTCAATTAATTCTATAATCTTTGTTTTTACGCTACACCTAGCTCAGTGGAGTGCACCTGCAGCTGCAGTGTATGGGAACAGGGTTTAAGGAGGTAATGTGGTCATATTTTTGTGTGGAATTCCTGACAAATTTTGGCGATCTTTCTTTGGAACTTTACTCTACTCCGTCACAATCCATAAATAAAAGGTGGGAAGCATTTGGCTGGCATGCACGGATTTTTAAAAGTAATTTTGATATTTTTACCAAGTAATTGTGTTAAGTCTAGGGCACTCGTGTATAAAACTTGTAAGGCTCAATTAAAAAATATTTTGTCTCAAAGCTCAAGTGTGTTTTTTTGTTTTTTTAAATATAAAATATTGAAATCCTTGTAAAAGTAACCTTTTGTATTTAAAATGATGTGATCAATGAAAATCTGAAAAATCAGTGATTTTTTTTTTTTTGGGGGGGGGGTTATTTTTTTAATTAAAAAAAATCAACAAAAAAAAAATCAAGATTTTTGTTTTTCTAATGCGCATCAATAAACTAACGCGCGTGGGAGCTTTGAGACAAATGATTTTTTTAATTTAGCCTAATCATCCGTGTGAATCCACTCTCAAAAACTACCCTTAACGCGTAGTCTCAAAGGAAAAAGTGACCTGAACAAGGATTATAGCTCAACGAATCATACTCATAGCAAAGTATAGGTCCTTAACCTAACCTCCTACCCACATTTTCCAAGAGAATTTCTTTCAACAACAAAAAGCGCGCACATAAAGTGTGGCCACGCCCCGGGGCTTGAACCCAGGACCTCTCGATTGAGAGATGAACGCCCTACCAGTGCGCCACGGGGGTCAACCATACTTGGCCGAGTATACTTGGCGAACTATGTAGCATGGGGCCATTATTTCATTGAAAAGGTGCAACGGCAGCTTAGGGTCGCACCATTAGATACTCGGTGTGGGGGGGGGGGGGGGGGGGCATGGAAGTTTAAAAAATAAAATAAAAATTGCCCACTATCCAGGAAAACAACAACTTCGCCCACAAAACTGAGTAAAAAAAACCAGATGACTCGCCCAAAAGGCCCAACTCAATGTAAAGAAAAACAGTATAACCTAAAAAAAAAAAACTTTGCCGCCTTTGCCTAAAAAAACCAAAAAAACTTGCCGCCGAAATAAAAATGTCGCCTACTTCAGTGGCGAAAAAAGAAAATAAATTTTTTTATCGCCCGACCCCAACTTCCATGCCCCCCCCCCCCCCCCCCGAAAATCAAATGGTGCGTCCCTTACACAGACAGGAACATGAAGTATTGTGTGATTCAGTTTTGAAGGTAAAGTTGTCACATTAGACCTAACAACTTTGGGCTATTTTTACAATGGTGTCAAAGCAACCCTTAGCGCAGATTCAGGTTGAAAAAGACACCCTTATTCTCTGAAATTGGCAATCTTTATACCCTTAACATGGGCCCGCTTTGTGGTCGATAAAAAGCACCCTTATTTTGCGTTTTCGTTCCAGGGATGATTACAACATTATACCTAGCTGACCCCCCAGGTGTAAAGTTGAATACATATGTATATAAACAAAGGTAAATGTTGTTTACAAAATGTTGAGAAATGCCACAATTTCAATCAATCTTGCACTGTTTTTGAAAAGCACAAAGAAGTGTTACACCCTCTGTAACTGCACCCCTCTGTAACTGCACCCCTCTTATAAAAAGAGTATTTTTAGCATGGAAGAAGACAGGGACAAATTGAAAACCCTTTTCATGCCTTTACATATTCCTGTCACTGATAATATGGATGCCTTAAAGAGGGAGCCTCACCATGACCAGTTTCCTAAATACTAGAAAGTTCAATCAATTATTTGTTGACAAATCGGAACAAAGACATGGCCTTCATCCTTCATATACCATTATTATTATTATGGGCCTTTCTAAACTGTACAATAAAAGTGCGTATTGAATATTGTGCACCTAGTTCCAAGATGTACGTCTAATATTCAAAAAGATATTGCAGTCCAATATTTTTTGTGCGGCGCAGAAGATGTGCGCGTGAGTATTATGCACAGAGAAGGTCAGTTCGGGCTAACTTATTTGTTTTTTCCTCGAAACAGTCCGTTATTGAATGTCTTTTTTTTGGGTGATACAATATTAATAATAATAATAATAACAGAATTAATTAAGCGCTTAATCAAAAATGCCCAAAGCGCTGTACAAAACATATAAAATTACAGTCATGATAATAATTACAATACTAGATATCGCTCTGGTCAATGACCAAGCCACCTTATTGCACTCGCTATAAAAATATTCTTGTATCACCCTCAAGGGGGCACAGCACTTAATAAACCGCCCATTGGATTACATGTAAATTAGGGCTAAAAGAGTCGCTATTTTGGGCCCTTAGTAACCATTTTTGGAATGTCTCGAATGCTTTATTCTAATAAACAAACATTCAAATTTCATAAAATCATCAAGAAGTGTTACACCTTCCAAATAGATTTTACGATACGATCATTTAAACAGCGCCACCCTTATTTTCATCCCGGACGCTCGTCTTCTAACCGCCTACGATCACGTGTGTTCATCCACGTGATAAATTTTCAATACAATCGAAAATCAATATTTTACAATATCCTGATCAAAGTACAAGAGATCATCTTTCATTTTAATTATGAAATGATACCCTCATGCCAAACTGATTCCCAAAGGACCCCATTAATCGCAAAATCGTTTTTTGTTTTTGCCGGAACTTACTACCATTACACAAAACGAGGAGTGATTTAGTGCTGTGCGCCCTCAGAGCCATTCAATATTATATAATTTTTGGATACTACTACCCCTGTATTGATGAATACTAGGGCATTTGTGAAATGAATAAATAATAAAATATTTAATATATCTTATAAAACTGCCACTTTTTTTATTGCATGTACAATGTACGCTACAATATTTGTTGAAGGGAGGGGTGGGGTGTCAAGAATCAAGAAGAGATATGCAATTTAAAAAGTAGTAAGGGTCTAAGACACTAAATTAATAACAACTGTTAAAAATGTTCATAAACCCTAACCAGTAAAGCTAGTTTTTTGTGCGTATCGGGGAGGGGGGAAAAAGTACTATTTTTTGTACCCGAAAAATCACCCAGCACCCCCCCCCCCCCCCCCGGATTCGATTGCGGGACCATCCGCACCCAAGTCTGTCCCTCTACCAACTGAGCTAACTCCCTAGCGCATATGCGGCCACAAACTCCGTGACCACATATGCCTGCGGTAGGTGACGTCATCGCGGCAATGCAGCAGCACGTGCCTGGAGATAGTTTCTGGCATAGAGATTTAGTGAGATTCAGTGCGGTTAGGGTTAAAGAACTTTGTAAGTTTTTCCATTGGAGAATAGAAATAATGAAATACTGTAAAAGAGGATATTTTTGCTCCAATGAGCTCGCGGCAATGCAGCAGCACGTGCCTGGAGATAGTTTCTGGCAGTGAGATTTAGTGAGATTCAGTGCGGTTAGGGTTAAAGAACTTTGTAAGTTTTTCCATTGGAGAATAGAAATAATGAAATACTGTAAAAGAGGATATTTTTGCTCCAATGAGCTACCGCAAAAATTAATAACACATTTATTTATTTCCTTTGCATACAGGACGTCTATGTGATGAAGCTACAAATCGTGATTTAAAAACATGCAAAACAGTTCAAAATCTGCAAAGCGTGAAAAGTCAATCGTAGTTAAAAATAAGGTAAAAGTTGTTTCCGGTATCAATACATCATGAACTGACTCTTACAGCATCTTGGTAGGCCTGTAATGACACTGGCATCTAATGTGCACCTGGTTTAAAGGAATTTTCAACACAACATAATGGGACTTATGGCGTTGGCAGTCGGTTCCAAATTGGCGTGAAACATACGTTTCTATCTTTCCGCGCACAAAGTAATCCAATCCTACAGGGATAATTTTATCACACACGCATCATGCATGTGAAGCATAGTGCGCCCTCTTGTGAGTCTCATACGTTCCCATGCTCTTCTATATTAACCCTACCTCCCAAGGCAAGATTTTGGGCTATGTTTACAATGATGACATGTAATTGTCGGCCCAAGCTACCCTTAACCCGGATTCAGGTTGAAAAATACACCCTTATTCTCTTTAATTTGCGATTTTGATACCCTTAGCACAGGCCTGCGTTGTGGTTGTGGTCGAAAAAGCACCCTTTATCCATGTTTTAGTTCAAGCAACATTATACCTGACTGGATGCCCCTAGGTGCCACATGATAGGTGTTCAAAAACTGCAACTGCAACATTACTTAACACTGTAAAACCATGAAAAAAGTTAATCGTCGTCCATGCTTTCCGGCTATGTTGCCATTGCGCTCACAACTATTGCTTTCCAGGTCTTGACCTGTATGCTCAAGTTGCGCTTTGACAATTAGAGTAATAAACTCAGTGGTCCGTCACGATCCACTCCCGACAACCTAACCTAACCTAAATGTGTGTACAGACACAGACTGGGATGATCCCCTACTCTTTACGAAGGAGTCTGCGACCTTTTAATGTGCTCGGGATAGCTCTTCCGATACACGGGACCAACATTTCTATGTGCCTTCCGAAACACGATGCGCCATGTACATGCCTACTTCAGTCTGCACGGTCTTAAGGAGGCATGGGGACGAGGCTGTGTTGGTGTATCGAATTGAACTCGCGCTCAAATGATCCACCAACAGAACTACGGTGCGCAGCAGTGTTACGACGCTCTAACCGACTGCGCCATCTCGCCACCTTGAAAAAAGTTAATGCTGCAAAAATACTCTTACACTGTGAAAGCAGTGATTTTCATTCTATCCATTTTTCAAGCTTTTCAGATTTTCAACTGTTTTGCATATTTTTTAAATTCTGGAATTGTAGCTTTGTCACAAATTCTGGATTTGTAGCTTTGTCACAAATTCTGGATTTGTAGCTTTGTCACAAATTCTGGATTTGTAGCTTTGTCACATAGACCTATACATACAGAAAAGAAATATATTGGCATATCATTACTTTCGCGGTTGCTGGTTAGAGCGCAGAAGCGCGAAAATAAACATACCGTGAAAATTTACACTTTGACTATGATTATGAAGGACAAGGCTAAAAACCAAAATTGATCACTGTTAATCACATTTAGTTCATTTGCAATCGTCCAGGCTGTGCATTTCAACTGGAAAAAGTGTCAATAATTTTCAATCAAATTATTTCATTTACTCATCATCCATTGGTTTAATTTTGAGCGATGTTAGGTTTATTATAGCCCGGCTAGGCAATCGGGAATTATTGTCTGTATCAAAACCAATCACTGTAAATGTGGAGTAGAACTTAGTATAAATAGTTTTTTGTGCGATTTGCTCCATTTTGAACAATTTTGCTGGTTTTCAATCAATTCATAATCTAAAATTTAAATGTAGACTAATACATAAAGAAAATATATCTGAGAATTTTTTCCCAAGCTAGCTGTTAAAAGCAAACAATTATATAGCGCGAAAATGTCCATGTTTAGAGTATTGACAGCCACAGCTAGTGTGTGAACTATAAATCTATAGACAAATTATCATCGCTTATATATTTTCGCAAATCCGCAAATTGAAAACCCTAAAAATATGCTACAACTGAAAAATGTCTATAGTCTATTTGGCCATCACAAGACATTGACGTTACTGCTTATTCTACTAATTGCAGCACATAACGCGCGCGCCTACTCGAGACGCTGGTGTATACACACGAGCGTTGATAGACGTAAGATACATACAAGTGCGTAAAAGCTGCACCTGTTAAGCTTGCGCGGGCATTGGTTTTGAAATGCCAAAAATACCGCATCTGAAATGCAGGAAATTATAAAATCAATTCACTTTGAGACGAACCTTTTTTTTTGCCTAACCAATTGCATCATTCAATCAATGCATGTTAGATGACTGAATATAACTGGTGATTCTCAGAATGTGAATGTTGTTTTTATTCAATACAGAACAGTGTTTTTACATTTACGTGTTACAATACTAACTAATTCAAAGTTCAATTCAATTAACTATCTATACATGAATAATTTCTTATTTACTGCTTGGTGTGATGCTGTAAGGTCTTGCATGTATTGACGTATTTGAACACCAACGGGGCAATGGAAAACTAACATTATTCATTTTTCAATAATATCAACCAAAGAATTATAAGTAATGTAGTACTGAAACATGCAACTGAAACACACACATCAATGATATACTGGACTGGTATTCAGGTTTTGAACCTGGAGCAACATTCCATTAAAAATGCAGCTTCTTTGTACATTCTAGGACATATTTGAGTTCTAAGCATGAATGAAAAAGAGGATTGAGGGTACTTTTATCGACCATAACGGGGGAGGGGGAGACGGTGGGGAAGGGGTATGGTGTATGCTAGGGGATAAGAATCACATATTTCCAAGGATAGAATCTTCATTCTGCCCTGAGGTATGTATAACAAACTTCACTTCACATAACTGGGCAATCACTGAAGGAAAAGAGAAATCTGGGAAGCTCCTTCCCAGGAAATGTTGTCATTCAGGAGAAATGTTGTCATTCAGGAGAAATGTTGTCATTCAGGAGAAATTTTGTCATTTAGGAGAAATGTTGTCATTTAGGAGAAATGTTGTCATTTAGGAGAAATGTTGTCATTTAGGAGAAATGTTGTCATTTAGGAGAAATGTTGTCATTTAGGAGAAATGTTGTCATTCAGGAGAAATGTTGTCATTCAGGAGAAGTTTTGGCAGGGGTGGGGGCGGAAGTTGGCAAATGGTAGGGTTTGTTTTGTACATAAAATATGTAAATAATTTGTAGGAAATTTGACTAGCTTCCAATGAAATTAACAATTTTCTCAGCCCTGAGGGCAATCAATCATAGCCTTGTGTGTTTGTGTCATTGTACATGTGTGATGAAGTTTTGAACCAAGAGCAAATACTTCGAATAGAGGACTAGTGCCTCTGAGTTCTTCCCACACATCATATTATGGAGCAGCCAGTAAAAATGCCAACCCATTTCTCTACTCGGAGCGAAATTCAGAAAACAAACTGGAAATGCAGAGATCATCATGTTTGTTTTCATGTTGATCAATGATATAGTTTCGAACTGCAGTTTAGTTTCTGATGGTAATATGACTATACATTACCATGTGTACATACTTCCTCCTCTCGTGTAGATTTATCAACAATATTTGTTGCATTGATTTTGGTCAGCATATGACCATATTTGTATTAAAAGTTTGAAAATATTTTATTCTTTAATCGGACCCTCTTTTTGCTAGTACCGTATTATCCCTATTAAGCCCCCAGGGCGGTTAGCAAAGTCATTTTCGGTGGGTGCTTATTATGTTACCTTTGTACAAGGGATTGTTTGTTGGTAATCATTGAGAAAAACAGGGGTGGGCGCTTATAAGGTCCTGGGCGCTTAATAGGGATAATACGGTAACCATAGTTTCACTGCCTTTTATTTTGTATAATTTCAAGCATACTAACGTCAGTCATATATCACAAACAGCATTCAATATCACTTTTTTAAGGTTAGACACACTAATTTATTGTGCTGCAATAGTACAGTTAAAAGGTCAGAATCAATAGGTTAATCAAAACTCTATGCACACAAATTTTTTGAGAAAAACAATCTAATTTTCAGGGTCTGGCTTTGGAAAGGTTGCGCACCCTCGACATAGGTCAATTGACAATTACAGATGAAATAAATCTTTGTGTTGTGATTAAAATGGATTTTTCATCTATTTTCAACTGCCACATAGATGAAGTTTCATTCCAATATCACACATGGATGGTTTGATGTCCTCTTACGCATAATTGATATACACTGATCAAATGTCTTTGCACTGATCAAGCACCAAAGTAAGGTGTTGTTGTTTTTTAAATTTAAATTGCTTAGGCCAAACAAAAAAATAGGTTTGTCTCAAAGCTTGCGCGCGCATTGGTTTTGAAATGCCAAAATACCGCGTCTGAAATGCAGGAAATTGTAAAATCATTTTTTTTTTTTACCTACAAATTTTTATTTCAAGTTTTTATCAAAAATATCGGCAGATTTTCCTTTTCTTAAACTTTTACATGACTCAGTTCTTCAAAAAACGCTGCACAATTGTTCTTTACACAAGTACATCACAATATTCATTTCAAATAGAAAAAACAATATCAGAAAGTGTCAACAGTTGCAAATAGTAAGAGTAAAAATTGATACACAAGTAAAAAATTGTAAAAAAAAAAAAGAAGACAAAAAACTGCGCGCGTCGCCCAATTTTGAAGCCTTCGCAAGCTTTGAGACAAACCTTTTTTTTTTTGCCTTATCCCTTGTTAATGCATTTTGATGAATATCTACCTGCATCGGTCATCAGAAAATTGTAGTCTTATGCACACAAATAATAAAATAATAGTAATTTAAGAGGAGTCTGCAATGTTATAAAGCCAAACAAAAAAACAAGTTTGTTTCCAGTAGTGCATGCGCATTCCATTGAGATGTTTGATTCTCACACATTAATTTTTTTTAATAGAAAAACAGGTAAAAATAATAGGCATATACGACGGGTATTAAACAAATTATAAATATTAAAAACAGGAACAAGTATTGTTAAAGCGCCATCTTTTGTCAAAATTGTGTCCAACATGTTTCAAGATGGCGATTGGCGACATACAGCAAACACGGAAGTGAAAATCCATGGTGAAAATCACATTATTAGCGAGTATAACAGTAACAAAAGTGCACAGATTTGAAGAAGAATAAAAAAATAATTAACAATGCATTTCGCACTTGACTTTTCAGGCTTGCTACTGGATCTCTTTTTTGGTGTCTTTTTTTGCGCCAAACAGAGTTTTAACTAAATCTAGCTCTGCTGCAGAGCCTCTATTAGTCCCAACCCTTCATCAACATAACCTCCCTCCCCTCTCCTTCCCCTCTCCCTCCCTCCTCTACACCAAGGCATGTGTAATGCCTTGCCTACACCAACCATACACTGATAGATGTATAATGTACATCATAACAGCATCACACCACACACACCGGTATAGACTATCGGGTGATCGCATAGAGAGTGTTGGTAGATAATTGACCTGCTTATAAAGTGTTTCTTGAACTTTGATTCAAGATCTAAAACATGGGATGGGCAAATATTATGGGAATTCTGGGCACTGCAGCAGAGCTAGTCTATTCACTGAATAACAACGCCATTGAGTGATATTTTGAATTTCAACACGTATAGAGCTAAGTCTCGGTGTGTCAGATCCCAGAAAGAGGGGGGATTAGGGCGCACACCACTAAATTACCTCGACATAAGGTGATGTTTTTAAGTTCCAGCCTGTCTAGAGCATGGGTGTGTGTCTAGAGCTGAGAAGGGGGGGGGGGGGGTGGTGCAGAAGAGCTAGTCTATTCACTGCTAGCATTTTTAAAGGTGGGTGACCGGATTTTTGCCCAAAATGTTCACTTCATGTTACTATTCTACATGAAGACACATTTTCAGTCATCCCTTACGAAAATGCAATCACCAAAATTTGGTTGCAGCAAGGTGGTACCAGGTTGCGCAAGGTTGCAGACGTTTGTCGCAAGGTTGCGCAAGGTTGTGGATGATTGCTGCAAGGTTGCGCAACCTTCTCAGAAAAACCAAACTGGTTGTGCAAGGTTGCTGCAACCAGTTCAGAAGAACCAAACTGGTTGCGCAAGGTTGCGGATGGTTGCTGCAAGGTTGCGCAACCTTCTCAGAATTCCCAAACTGGTTGCGCAAGCTCCTGCAACCAGTTCAGAAGAACCAAACTGGTTGCAGATGGTTGCGCAACCTTCTCAGAATTACCAAACTGGTTGCGCAACCTCCTGCAACCAGTTCAGAAGAACCAAACTGGTTGCGGATGGTTGCGCAACCTTCTCAGAAGTACCAAACTGGTTGCGCAAGCTCCCGCAACCTCTTCAGAAACACCAAACTGGTTGCGCAAGGTTTCTTCTTATGTTCAAAGGTCAGGTCAAAAGGTCAAACATGTGAAATAAACATGGCTGTCATTGTAACCTTTACTAAAATTGTAGTGACTTTGATGATTAATTGTACCCATACTTTGTAATCAATTTCATAATGAAAATGAGGTATGCTAGAAAAACAAGTTGTGAATCATATTCTAATCTTTGGAGGAAACTGATGTTGCAGATAAAAATGCTGAAGAATAGTAAGTTTAAAACATATAAGCTTATTTTGGTATTGGTTCCGAATTTTGACACACGTTTTTGGTGGTTGCTAGCTGGTTGCAAACAGGTTGCGCAAGGTTATATTTTTCCAAATTTAACCAGTTGCTTGCGCAACCTTGCGCAACCTTGCACCACTAGCTGGTTGCGGCAGGTTGTGCAAGCTTTAGATGTTTCTGCAAGGTTGCGCAAGGTTATAATGTTCCAAATTTAACCAGTTGCTTGCGCAACCTTGCGCAACCTTGCACCACTAGCTGGCTGCGGCAGGTTGCGCAAGCTTTAGATGTTTCTGCAAGGTTGCGCAAGGTTGTAATGTTCCAAATTTAACCAGTTGCTTGCACAACCTTGCACCACTAGCTGGTTGCGGCAGGTTGCGCAAGCTTTAGATGTTTCTGCAAGGTTGCGCAAGGTTGTAATGTTCCAAATTTAACCAGTTGCTTGCGCAACCTTGCACCACTAGCTGGTTGCGGGAGGTTGCGGCAGGTTGCGCAAGCTTTGGATGTTTCTGCAAGGTTGCGCAAGGTTGTAATGTTCCAAATTTAACCAGTTGCTTGCGCAACCTTGCACCACTAGCTGGTTGCAGCAGGTTGCGCAAGCTTTAGATGTTTCTGCAAGGTTGCGCAAGGTTGTAATGTTCCAAATTTAACCAGTTGCTTGCGCAACCTTGTGCTTGGTTGCGATACAAACTTAAGGTTACACCGCCAACTGACATTGCAAGGTTGCGCAAGGTTTTATTTTTCCAAATTTAACTTTGCGCAAGGTTGCGCAAGGTTGTAATGTTCCAAATTTAACCTTGCGCAACCTTGCGCAAGGTTGTAATGTTCCAAATTTAACCTTGCGCAAGGTTGCGCAAGGTTGTAATGTTCCAAATTTAACCTTGCGCAATGTTGCGCAAGGTTGTATTTTTCCAAATTTAACCTTGCGCAAGGTTGCGCAAGGTTGTAATGTTCCAAATTTAACCTTGCGCAAGGTTGCGCAAGGTTGTATTTTTCCACATTTAAGGTTGCGCAAAGTTGCGCAAGGTTGCAGAATTGATTGCGATAAAGGTTGCGATTTTCATAAGGGATATTCAAAAATTTGAGTTAAATTGCTCCGGTGGTTCTCAAAGAAGATTTTAAGGTCTTCCCACATTATTAACACAGAATTATACCGAAGGAGAGCCGTCCTAAGCCATTTAATATGCCTAAAATCAGGCGGGCCCCTGGACCCAACCCGTTTTTCATTACGCTCCCTTCGCTCACGTGGAGAGTGGCACATCATGGTTCTTGATTTAGGAAAGTGGCAATTTAAAGAAATCACTTGAGAAAGCCTAATCTATTGGAACCGCGACAAATTAGAGACCAGAATTAGGGCATTTTGCAAAAAATGCAATGCATTGTGGTGGTGTCTTTAAAATCTTCTTTGGGTGGTTCTTAGGGTAGTAGGCAAGATATCACTCGAAATGCGACAGTAACAGTATGCAAATTCAGGGGTGGTTAACCCCCTTTAGAGGTAAATCACAACTTTTTCGCTCATAGTGTCTAAGCGAAAATCTCCCAAGCCTAAAATTATGCAGCAATGATGAGAGAAAATATAGGCTTTCTACTCAAACCAAAATTTTAATTTTGATGCGGAAACTGAATTCGAATGGGTCTTAAATTAACTTTTCCTTAACAATGAGCCTTGAAAATGAGCTACGACTACTGGCTTCATCTCTGGTCAAACAAAGTTTAATAACTAAAGTTTGGCTTCCTGATAGACTCCTATTTACTCTAGGGTTTCAATGTTTGCTTCAAGTTTAAAATATAATTAAATTCATATGGGTATGTCCATGAAGTTGGGCAATTTAAGAAATTGTGCTGATTTGTGTAGGATAAATGCATTTTCTGGCAGTTTGCCTGAAGTTTATTTTCACAAGTAATATAATTTAGAAAGACCTCATACTAACATGTCTTTTAAAAGTCAAATGAAAGTTATAGCTCCCCTGTAATTTTTTTTATGCTTCATTTATAGTTGTTGTCCGGCCCTTTTTTAGTCAAAAAAGTGTGACATGAAAATAGAAAAAATGCAAAACATAATTTTGTAAATATAAATGTCATAAAATCATAAAATTACTACATAATCTATGAATATATGTTCCAATTCACCTTTAAGTAGATTATGACAGAACAGAAATCGGCCAATTTGATATGACGTCTTCAGGAAATTGCCATACCTATGCTACAGAAAGGAGTCCACCCCAAAAAAGCATGTAGCATCGGTATTTTAAGCTCACCAACAACATAGATGACATTTGAACCCACTGATTTTGGGTCCTAAATTACCGTATCACATTCATAAGAAAGTTTGAACAACAACTGTACCCATAGATGATGTTATTTTAAAATTATTTGAGGAAACGTCACTGATTTTTGACGAGGTGTCCGGTGTAGCATAGGTACATATACAATGATTGCCCCTCTCAAGTAAAAAGATCCTTTCACATACTGAAATGAATGGCTCTCTGCAATTAAGTGTTTTACTAGAGGTTCTCATTGGGACCAGTTTTGGGGTAATTGGTTTTATTAAAGACAGCAAAAAAACTGAAAACAAGCGAGGTGTACCTGATGCTACATGGACACTGTGTCCATGTAGTGCCGGTAATCAAGTACATGTAGATATTGGGTATCAAATTAAAAAAATTCTATACATCACTCTTATTTGTAGTAGTAATTGTAGTGGCTATTGATATAAAGAGGAAGTAAAGTGTGTCTTACTTCATTTTATGTTAGTTATCTGTAAAACAATAGAATTTATACCATGCTACAGGACATGGTGTCCATGTAGCATCAGGTAAATTTCTTGTATGTTTAGCCGTATGGACAGAAGCTTTTACTTTTTATTTAATTGTAATGTTACTAAATCAGTTAAACAGTTATCAGTGATGATAAAATTATACAAAATATGTGTGTCAGAAGCAATCCTTATTGATTACAGACATAAATACTACATAAAAAAGGCTTGAACCAAATTACCCCACAACCCTCAATTTGCAAAGCATCGTATCACTTTTTGTGATGTAGAGTAGTATCAATTGTGTGCTTTTATGAATCTGACCATGAAAGTGCAATATAAATCTATATAAGAATGGTGAGTAACCTGAACTATTTAAAAATAATGCAAGGGAGAAGTGTCAGAATGGTGTCCATGTAGCATATAGGTATTTGTACCATAATAACCTGAAACTAACCTGCAATCACTGATTATTTTCATACTTGAGAGGAAAAAGTTCACTATTTTTCAAAAGTATGGATATTGTCGGACCTAAAAATAATATCAGATTAACAATTGAACAATTTTGAAATTTTGACCTCATGTCACACTTTTTGGCCCAACTTCATGGACATACCCATATGGTATTATTATTTATATCAGGCTTTTTAACGGTACAATAAAACTGTGTATTCAATATTGTTTAACCAAAGTACCCGGATGCATCCAATATTCTAAAAATATTGCTGTGCAATATTTTTTAGTCTCATACCCATTATTTGTTCGTCACGAATATTCGTCTATACTATTGTATACAAAGGAGCTCACGCAACTTTAGCGTTCAGGGGTGTACTTTCGCGAAATCCTGCGAGAATCCAAATGGATTCTCGCAGAGGAATTTTGCGAGAATCCATGGATTCTCGCAAATGGATTCTCGCAGAATATATTTGCGAGAATCCTTTTTACTGAATTTAAATTCTGCATTTTAAACATTTATTGTACTATTGTTAAGAACAATCATCATTTTAATTTCAACTTGAACAGTTTAGAGTCAAATACCAGTCATCTAAGGTCCTGTTTTGAACTTGGAAAAATTAAAATTAAAAAAAAAAAAAAAAAAAAAAATAATTATTTTTTTTTTTTTTTTTTTTTTTGTTTTTTGGCGAGAATCCACCTGGATTCACGCGGAAGTGATTTTACGCGAATCTTCACGCGAATCGATTCGCGCCGAAAGTACAGCCCTGGCGTTTATTAAGCATGCAGTCGAGACTAATTTTCGCTGATTGCATAAGTTTCGCAAATATGTGTTATCGGCTTAATGAAGCAGGCTTACGTGGGGAACCACTACGAAAACAACAAATCAACAAGTTCGCAAAATGTTGGAACCGCAGCAGACTCCCGGGAGATTCGCTTCTCTCTAAAGTGATGATGATTTTAACGAACTTTTGAGGAACAAAGATTCTGCAAATACAATTAAACCAACACGCAAAGCAACTATAGGTAAAAGCCTGATATAAATAATAATAATAATATTGGATGTTTTATTTTCGGGTGATACGAGAAAATATTGCACGAGCTATAAAAAATATTGCACGAGTCGGAGACGAGTGCAATATTTGACGAGTGCAATATTTTTTATAGCGAGTGCAATATTTTCTTGTATCACCCTCAAAGCCATCCAATATTATATAATTATTCTGGCAGGAATACCTTATGTGTGAAGGGTATTATATAATTATTCCAAATATATTGGCCCATATTCCCATACTAAACACGGTTTTAGCCTAAAACTTTCGCTAACTTAACTCATGTTTAAGTTAAGACAGGATGTTTAACACATCGATACACCATGAATATCGTTCACAGAAAAGTCGTTGAAGCTTGCCATTGTATAGAACGACGATCAACGGATAAAGTGAATCTATTTTAACCCTTCATGCATCAATGAACTTAGAGTAACCGTATTTGATTGGCGTAATCATTACATAGGCCTAATCTTTTTGCAACCGATTGGAAAATAATTTTCCCTCTCCATTTGTAAAAATCCTTGATTTTTACCCTGTCTATTGTTTAGGCCAGGGCTCAAATTAATTGAAGGCATCGAAGGCAATTGCCTTGTTGAATGAAGTGAAAACAGCCAGAAACTATAATATTTGCCTTTGATGCCCACCTACATACAGCTGCCTTGATCCCTTCAATATCTGGCTGTTTTCACTTCATTCAAATTAAAGTACATAATTGCCTTGGAGAAAGTCGGTGCCCCTTTCAAATTGCGTGCCCTCTACATTTCTTAATTTGAGGCCTGGTTCCTACATTAATAATACATAGATCTATGATTAAAACTAAGTATGTAGATACAGGTTTCAAAGGCTGAAAATAGAGGCAGATCATTGACAGGATGGGTAATCAGGGCTGTACTTTCGGCGCGAATCCGCGAATCGATTCGCGTGAAGATTCGCGTAAAATCGCTTCCGCGTGAATCCAGGTGGATTCTCGCCCAAAATTTTTTTTTAAATTTCCAAGTTCAAAACAGGACCTTAGATGACTGGTATTTGACTCTAAACTGTTCAAGTTGAAATTAAAATGATGATTGTTCTTAACAATAGTACAATAAATGTTTAAAATGCGGAATTTAAATTCAGTAAAAAGGATTCTCGCAAAAATATTCTGCGAGAATCCATGGATTCTCGCAAAATTCCTCTGCGAGAATCCATTTGGATTCACGCAGGATGTCGCGAAAGTACACCCCTGGTAATGGTGATAAAATTAGAAGAGGAATTCCCACTATGCTCCTTATCCTAGTTCTCAACTCTAAGTCCAGGTTTCAATATTAGCTCCAAGGGATATACTTTCATACCATGTAAAACTGAATGTTAATTAGTTCTGCAAAACGCTCTACTGCCATATATATTTCTATAAATATTAGTGTGACTTTCGTACACAAGTATCAGTCAGCCTAGGGATCATTAGCAAACGACCCTGGGAGACACAGACTTTAAAGGTCAATACAATATAAACAGATTGTATGGCCAAATAACTGAAATTAAAAAGAGAAAAGTGGGCGAGAGAATGCAACAATGAATTCGATGATTGGCACAATTTGCTTTTAGTGTAGAGCCACTAGAAATATTTTGACAATTAGCTTGATAATACAAATGAACATTTGTTTTTTTTAATTTCCTAAATCAATTTTTTATCAACATAAATATTAGAGCTTCTTCCCCCTTAACCCAACACTCTTGGAGTGCTCGTTCCACGAGGCGCAGCAATTTTTGGATGACATAATGGCCCAGACTATACTTGGCGAAGTATACTAAGCTAAGTATGGTTGACCCCCATCGCCTAGTGGTAAGTCGTTCGCCTGTGAACTATTCAATTTTCAATTTTTCAATTTTTTTTCCAATTTTGGTCTCATTAATACAAGATGGGCACACAATAGAGTTTCTTACTACGAATTACAGTGGCATAGCCAGCCTGGTCATAGGTGGTGAAACAATTTTGTCCAGGTCATTAGGTGAAAAGGGTCCAAAATGGGGTAATATAGCACGGTTTGTATTCTGTTCAGTCAAATTTGTCCTTTCAAAATTGTTGAGACCCTACCTCCTCTCCCCCCCCCCCCCCCCCCCTGGGTTGTGGGGAGATAAAGTCACAGAAAAGTTGGGTAGATTCTGTTTTTCTCATACCTCCATTTTCCACTCCCATCACATGTTTGCTTTAAAAGGTTCGATAATTTAAATTGCACATCCAATTAGTTGACGGTTCGTGGCCTGTCGATATTACACTTCAGGGGGATAGCATGGGTGAGTTTATTATGTGGAATTTTGGAGCATTTTCTCAGCAATATTCTCATTGGACAAGTGCAGACTTGTCATCATACTCTACCAAGAGAGTGGGATGATGCCATGCCGATGATGACGATGATGATGATGAGTATTACCTCTATTTACAGGGTGTCCCAGAATTATCTCTACTGAACTTGGGAAGAGAACAATTATGAACAATTTCAAATCAACAATTTTTTATTTTATTTTTTTATTTAGATGTATTCATACACCTCTTCCTGACCAGTCTAAGAAGTGGCTTACATTACCCACAGACATTGCATTATCATATTGTCTAGTACACCACCGTGTTATTGCATCATAAGCATGCATTGTTCGCTGGTGGGGTAAACAGAGATCTATATTTATATCTAACATGTATTAGGCTACCCAACCTCTACATCATGTATTTTGCTTTGTACACATGAGCTCAGAAAAAGCAATTTACCAGGTAATATTGATATGCTCACAACGCTGAAAATATAGTCCTAACTTAAATTACAAAATTATGGATTAATTTCTCCTCTTCAAGTTGAGATATTGTTCACGAAGATCTGTTAACAATTGAGAACGCTTCACCCAAAAGAAAGAGACAAAGTACAATTTTATTTTCATAGTTTTGATTGAGCAGTAAGGGTGGGAATTTCGGGGTTTTTTTTTTTTTTTTTTTAAACTTTTTTTTATAAGTAAAACACAGGAGTTGACTCGTATATTGACTCTTAATAACCCACATAATTATCTATAAAAGACTACCCTTATTGGGTTAGTAATGAAATAGGTTCAATGACAGGTTTAGGCATCAGGGGCATGCATGATGACCAAGCTCTGCATAATATCTGATATATTTTCAATCAACAACAACATGATTTTCTGATCATGAAAAAAAAAAAAAAAAAAAAATTGTTTGTTTTGAATTTCGGGTATCCGGGTACCAAATTTGGCACCCGGGACTGGAAATTTCGGGCAGGACTCGATTACCCGGGACTCGCTCCCAACCTTATTGAGCAGGATAGTGTGACAGTAAATGGAAATGGGCTGCATCGATCAATTGTATTGCGTTGATTTAATATTAAAGGTGTATGTTACGATTACTTTTTTGGGGGCTATGATTTTTTTCTCACATCAAGATATTTTGATATCAGAAGAATCCCCATATTTTTCTCATTATTTCTGTAAAATCTTAGGGGCCAGAAATGTTCCATTTAGAAATTATATGCTAAAATGTGGTGAATTACTGCCAAAGGTATCTCCACCCGCCAGTTTGTGAACTACTACTAAATGGGCAAATTTCATGTGACCTTGTGCTTCTAAAATAAGAACCATTAGAGTTATGCAACTCAAACTTTGGAATGCAACAATTTTAAGGATGACCTTTCACGTAAAATAGTAAACATCAAGTTGAAAATTGGGCCAGCAATCAGAATATCTATTCAGTCAACTTTATGTGTCTCAAATTCAAGAGAAGGCATTTTAATTTTATGATTTGATATTTTGAAGTAGAATCCAGTCTGGTTTTGGAGTTAAGAGTGTATTTTAATTACCGGGTAAGTTACTTTTGAAGTCCGCTTATCACCATCAACTTTTCAGTGTTTAGTACATTTCAGAATTGCTTTAAACTGAAAATAGACATTGATTTTACAGCTGTATAGAAGAGAATATTTCAGTTTTAAAAATCCCCTAAAAGTATAACATTTTTATTACGCAATGTAGTTCCCATTACAAACATCCATCCAATTAATAACATTCAAAATTCCCAAGAATGATATTTTTTTTAAAATTTAATTTATGCTTTTATTGAGGGTAAATGACACCAGCGATGCTTTCCAACCAAGCTCAAAGGGAAAAAATGTGTATCAAATTCCAGAACAAAAGGCAATATGACCAATAGCAAATTGTTAATTATAATCATAGGTAATTATAAACAAAACAATTTCAACTTGCTTGATATTGGATTGTTCTGGTATACCCTGTATCATGCAAATAAACCACAAGGGAAACTCCGCTGCCAGTAGAACTGTTTCACACATTTGATACAATCTTATCAACCATAATTAAACGGATGGGCTCTTCAGATTGGAAGCGATTGGAAAACACCAACTTCACAAAAAGGTACACTGATAGTGGTACACAAAAAAGGATTTTTTTTCTTCAGATTGGTCCCCTCCCTCCCTCCCCTTAGCTAAGGGCCTGACTTAGCAATTGATACACACAATGTAGCATTATCATCTATATGTAGACTAGATGCAAAGCTTGCTTAACCCTAACTCTACCCCCCACTTTTTTCAGATTTTTTTCTTCAACATGGAAAATCGACCAAAATATCCCCCTGATCCCCCAGGATTTGATCCAGGGACCTCCAGCACGTGGAGCTTCCAACCCCCCCCCCCCCCCCCCCCCCCCCCCGCTACACCATGCTTCCAAGCACAGTCTGGGCAGTGCAGTGTATTGCCCAGACTGTATGGAGTGGGTCCATTTTTTCAGCGAAAAACTTCCACGCCGGGTGGTACCAACGTGCCCAGTCGTGGTCTATCGTGGTATATGGCAGTGTTAGGGTTTTAAACATGTTGTTGCGCTTAATTCCATCATGGACTTGTTGAAAGTCTAACAACATTCAGTCACATTTCACTGAATGTATGTTGGATTCAAAAGTTGCGCTCAGTCGTGCTATTGTCCGTCGCGCTCATGGGAAAGACTGGGTGAAATTGAATGAATCTCTTTTGCTTCATTGAATAAAGATTAGTTTAATGCTTCACTCGATGAACAGATTTTTGCGAGTGTAAATGGGGTCTAATTAGTGTCTATAAATTTCACAAATAGTGTTACAAAATTACATGAAATCGCTTCATTCAATGAACATTAGTTGATCTTCAATAGTTAATGAAGGGAGGGTACACGCTACCAAATCGTTGAATTAACATTCATGTATCTTCATTAAATGAACCTCATTTGATTCAATAAATGAAGATTATAGTTTGCTTCATTGAATGAAAGAAAGAGCGAACGTACACACTATGCACCTTCATTTAATCTTCATTCAACGAAATTTTTCCTAATGTGTACAGTCCTGGTATTTAATAGTAACCTTGGAAGAGCCTAACTGTCCTTCAGTTTTACAACTATTATTGGTCTTTGATATCAGTCAATGCCAAATTTAAATAGCTTATAAAGATTATGATGCCTTCTTATCTTAAAATTCAGAGATAGTGCATGACATTATAACAGACTTTTGGCGACTTGTCAATTTTGCCATTCTCATTTGGTTTGACAGCATTCTTGAAATGACAGCCTAAATATATGGAAACTTAGAAGGATTAGCATAAACAAGTATAGATTTGCTAAGGGATCATGATAAATCCTGGGGCAGAGTTTAGGTTTGATCCCGGGGTTTGATCCCCTCCCTATATGGGACATATCTACATACATAAATTAGACAGGCACAATCCCCTCATTAATGCACTTATCAATTGCAAGCCTGGCCCCTGGGGACCCGGGGCATGGCGGGGACCCGGGGCATGGCGGGGACCCGGGGCATGGCGGGGACCCGGGGCATGGCGGGGACCCGGGGCATGGCGGGGACCCGGGGCATGGCGGGGACCCGGGGCATGGCGGGGACCCGGGGCATGGCGGGGACCCGGGGCATGGCGGGGACCCGGGGCATGGCGGGGACCCGGGGCATGGCGGGGACCCGGGGCATGGCGGGGACCCGGGGCATGGCGGGGACTGTACACGACTGTACAAAAACCGGTGCCCTGCTATGCGGGGGAGTGTACAGGGTTACCTGCATGGGTGACTCCATTCGAAATCAACACTACCTGTGCGGAACATTAAGGTAATTTCGTCCATAAGGGGAGTATAGATTTCAACTGGAATAGCCAAAGAAAGGGGAAAACATAAAATGTGGGGAATGTAACAGGGGAAATGCCATTAAAATTATATAAAGTATGGGAGGAAATAATATCACTTACCAATATGGCTTGGATCTTGTGCTTAACATCAGAACTGTACATGAAAAACAAGAAAATAAAAAGGCAACATTAATTTTATTAATCAGAATTCCATTTACGTATTACTATGACAATAGATAGCCAGCTTGTTTAAGTAAACAGATTTGTTGTGCAGCAAAGTGATTCCTGTCAGATGTGTTTGTCTTCATTTAACAGTAACATTTTTGACTGCCAAATTTGATGAATTTAATGTACTTGGCAATTTAGGAATACTTAGGCCAAACAAAGAAGAAGGTCTGTCTCAGAAACATTGTGCAAAAAAAGCCAAGTGCTGTGCTTTTTTTTCTTTTCTTTTAGAAAATAGGCTATGTATGAGGTATGCAATTTTTTTTTTTTTTTTTTTTTTTTTTTTTTTTTTTGCATATCCAAGCTTATCGAGAACTTTTTTTAACTTTTTTTAAAAATCAAAAAATCAAAACAAAACAAAACAAAATCAAACAAGGCGGTTCTCGAACGGCGCGTCTCGCCTGTTCATCAAAAGTGACTTGAAAGAAATGATGATGAAACATATGATACAATGTAGCACTGTCACAGAGGTATGCATTGTAGTTATTGCAAGGGATGTAATACCTTAAGGGATGCTCAAATGTTACCCAGTACTAAAATTTTGCGGAACACAAACGAATCGTTTCCGCTTTATGGCTGGCCCTTCAAAGTTTAGATGGTACCCCACCCCCTTTGGACTATGCAGTGGCGGCGCCAGCATCATCATTTGGGGGCGGGGGGGAAGGAGGCAAGACATTTTAGGGGGACCCCAGACGATCTTGAATGACCTCCAATGACCTTGAAAAATTAATAAACAAGAAGAATACACCCCCCTTCCCTCCACCAAGTCCCATCAAGATAGGCCCTACTGATCTATTTGACCCCATATTTGACCTCTGATGACCTTGAAGATTTAATCAGCAAAAAGAACACACCATCCCCCTTCCCTCCACCAAATCCCATCAAGATAGGCCTTACGGATGTTATTTGACCCCAGATGACCTTGAATGACCTTGAAAAATTAATCAGCAAAACGAACACACCACACCCCTTCTCTCCACCAAATATAATCAAGATAGGCCTTACGGATCTTATTTGACCCCAGATGACCTTGAATGACCTCGAAAAATTAATCAGCAAAAAGAACACACCACACCCCCTTTTCTCCACCAAATTCAATCAAGATAGGCCTTACGGATCATATTTGACCCCAGATGACCTTGGATGACCTCGTAAAATTAATCAGCAAAAAGAACACACCATCCAGCTTCCTTCCACCAAATCCCGTCAAGAGAGGCCTTACAGATCTTATTTGACCTCGAATGACCTCTGATGACCTGGAAAAATTTAATCAGCAAAAAGAACACACCAACCCCCTTCCCTCCACCAAATCACATCAAGATATGCCTTACGGATCTTATTTTACCCCAGATGACCTCAGATGACCTCGAAAAATTAATCAGCAAAAAGAACACACCATCCCGCTTCCTTCCACCAAATCCCATCAAAATAGGCCTTACGGATCTTATTTGACCCCAGATGACCTTGAATGACCTCCGATGACCTTGAAAATTTAATCATCAAAAAGAATACACCACCCCCCTTCCCTCCACCAAATCCAATCAAGATAGGCCTTACGGATCTTATTTGACCCTTGAATGACCTCTGATGACCTTGAAAATTTATTCAGCAAAAAGAACACACCACTCCCCTTCCCTCCACCAAATCTCATCAATATAGGCCTTACTGATCTATTTGACCCCATATTTGACCCTGCTGACCTTGAATGACTTCCGGTGACCTTGAAAATTTAATCAGCAAAAAGAACACACCACCCCCTTCCCTCCACCAAATCCCATCAAGATAGGCCTTATTGATCTATTTGACCCCATATTTGACCCCCGATGACCTTGAATGACCTCCGATGACCTTGAAAATTTAATCAGCAAAAAGAACACACCACCTCCTTCCCTCCACCAAATCCCATCAAGATAGGCCTTACTGATCTATTTGACCCCATATTTGACCCCGCTGACCTTGAATGACTTCCGGTGACCTTGAAAATTTAATCAGCAAAAAGAACACACCACCCCCTTCCCTCCACCAAATCCCATCAAGATAGGCCTTATTGATCTATTTGACCCCATATTTGACCCCCGATGACCTCCGATGACCTTGAAAATTTAATCAGCAAAAAGAACACACCACCTCCTTCCCTCCACCAAATCCCATCAAGATAGGCCTTACAGATCTTATTTGACCCCATATTTGACCCCGATGACCTTGAATGACCTCCAATGACCTTGACAATCTAATCAGCGAAAGAACACACCACCCCCTTTCCTGACATCAAGTCCCATCAAGATAGGCCTTACGGATCTCTAGATATCGCGTTACAACGCGTCACAAAAGTTTTAAGCATATTTGACCCCGATGACCTTGAATGACCTCCAATGACCTTGAAAATTCAATCAGCAAAAGAACGCACCACCCCCCTTCCCCCCACCAAGTCCCATCAAGATAGGCCTTACGGATCTTCAGATATCGCGTCACAAAGGTATTTCTTAGCACACGGCGGACGGCGGACGCCATACGCCGGACAGAAATAGTGATAACATAGTCTCTTTCTGATTACATCAGGCGAGACAAAAATCAAGAAGATTTTTAGCCCCCAGCGCATAGACCTACGCGCAGTAGCTCATTTCACATACCAATGCGGGCGGGCTTCTGAGACAGACCTTCTTCTTTGTTTGGCCTTACCATTTTAACTTTTCAAGGTGCTGGGACTGCTGGCTGTGCAATAGTTCTACCCATCACCTGCTTTATTCTCAGTTACTGACATGATTTTATGAAGCATTTTATTGTGTTGCAACAGCAACAGATATGCTCAGAATCAAGAAATATTGTCATCTGTCAAATAAATACCATCCTGTGTAATAGTGTTGACTTTGTTCCCAACATTTTTTCAACTTGGCCAATTTTTAACAAATTTAAAAGTTACTATAGACCTATCACGATTTTTATGTTTCTTAACCCTAACCACCCCTCCCCCCCCCCACCCCCATGCTAAAAAGTACTACTTCTCCAAGCACCTGTGCAGATGGTTTTCGATGATGTTATCAACCGAGCTTATACTAGAGTGAGCGCAGTATACTGCGCCAACTGCCAACGAGTAGCTGACGGCAGTGGCTTACTAGGTGGGACAATGGGGCGACCTTCGCAGGGTCCCCAGATTGATTCCCGGCCCAGGGTCAGAATTTTGAGGAGAATCTGAGAATCCATTATCGTAAAGATTTCCGCTGGTAAAGTTGCGAGAATCCATGTTGATTCTCATAGAGATATTCTGTTTACACATAATTGGAATAGGGGAGAATTCATATATTCTCACAAAATCCTCTGCAGGAATCTAAATAGATTCTCGCAACCTTTGACGAAATTCTAATCCTGCGGCGGCCGTCCCCGGTGATTTAGTTGGCGTTTTCTCTTTCAAAATTGCAATCCCGGTTAAAAAAACCTAACCGTGGTTAGGGTTAACATAAATTATATATTGCATCTTTTATTGTGCATTCTAATTTCATGTTACATCTTGTAGCACAAAAATCAATGAAGCACGAATATCGGTTTCTAGGTCCTGTCAATATCCCACAATCCCTTGTGTTTATGATCGGGCTACTTAAGAAATGTTGTGTACACACAGGTACTTCCTCAAATCCAAGTGGTCTGTCAATATCCCACAATCCCCCTGTGTGTTATGATTAGACCACTTGAGAATGCTGTGTACATGTAAATACTTCCTCAGAACACTGCATTCGATCCCCGGGGGAGGGGGGGGGGGGGGTACTCGGATTTGGTTTGGTCGGGGGTGTGCTGCTGGAGATTCAAAACCCATACCCATTTTTAGGGGTGATTTGGGGAAAATCGGTACCCATTTTTAGGGGTTTTGCTTCATTTTAGACCTATTTTTCGCAAATTTTCACGAAAATATACCTATTTTTCGCAATTTTTCGCGAAAATAGACGTAATTTTTGCAAATTTTCGCGAAAATAGAAGAAAAAAAATCGCGAAAATAGACCCATTTGTAAAAAGTGACCCCATTATTAGGGATTTCCAGCACAAAATCATACCCCATGTTTAGGGATTTTGTGCCCAAAAAGCTACCCATTAGAGCGGCACCCCCCCCCCCCCCCCCCCGTATACCGTCTTGGGTGAGTACCCCCCCGGGATTCGATCAATATCCCACAATTCCCTGCATGTTATGATAACCAATTTTGTGTATACTTCCTCAATTTACTCTATGCTATGTCAATATCCCACAATGCCCCAGTGTGTTATGATTGAACCTCTTGAGAGGGCATTGTACACATTCACACTTCCACAAAACCATAATATTATGAAGGCCATAACATTAATCATAACAGTGCATGCAGTGTATAGCTTTTTTATTTACTCTACTTTGTAAATCCTGGATCCATAGTTTAAATTACTTTTGTAGGGGACATTTTTTCACAACCTAGATTTTCAGTGCCACAATACATATTGCGCTTTGTACTTTTATATTTTGCTTTGAATTTTAGCATTTCATAAACAAAATGTTTGTGTTTTTCTTGAAATTGATGACCTCTTGAAAGAATGGGGTTTTTCTAAACCACTTCGCAAATTTGCATGGCGTGCATTTTCTCATTTTGTTTTATGATTTTCGAGAAAAATGACAAATCATAAGAAATTAGACACCTTATTTTTAGCAATATAACTAGGTATGAGAAGGGGTCATTCATTTAGGCCAAATAAAATTAAAAAATGTTTAGCGTCAATGCCCGCTTCCCTTTTAAGGGCCACCTCCTTTTTTCTTTTTTTTCTAAATTAATTCACCTCAATTTTTTTTTTTTTTTGGGGGGGGGGTCGGTAGGTTGATTTTTAATTTTATTTTTAGATTCTAAAGAATCACCAAATCACACTGGAATACACTGAAGTTTATAATTTAACTAAATGTTGATATAAAAGGTTAATTGAGGGCATTTAGGTTAGCTAATATTGTTAAGATCTCTTTCAGGCTACCTCAAACTTATTTCTTCATTCGAGTGGCTTTAGTTGTCTTTATATTAGTGACAGCGATTTTGCGCTTTTTAAAAGCACTAAAAGTGCTGCTTGATTTTGGAAAAAGTGCTTTTTGGAGCAAAAGGTGCTTTTTTAAGTAAAAGGTGCTTTTTTTAGTAAAAGGTGCTTTTATTCACCAAAATTATGCCATGCATTAAAAATAAATCCAAAAATGATTATATTCCATGTTTCCATGTTGACGTATTTCTTTTTTCTTTGTCAAAACCATCATTTTTCAATCAAAACTACATTCAAACTAAACTAAGTGTAGAATAAACACTTCCACAGTTATGTAACTTGTTGATTTTTAGGTAGATGGACATTATTTGTTAAATATTTAGACAATTTTGAAGAAAAAAATGCTGTGTGATGAAAAAGTGTTTTTTTGAGCAAAAAGTGCTATTTTTGGGCAAAAGGTACTTTTTTGGTGCTTTTGCGCTTTTGAGCATTTTCCCTGTCCTTACTTTACATGCTCATCGCACAAAGAGCACAGTCCACAGATTTGTTTAATAACCAAACTATGAAGGTAACGCACACACTCAGCCTAAACACTATGGGTATCCTAAATTACACCCAGATACCAAAGATTCGCGGGTGTATGACACAAAGTTACATAGGGTAATGAACTGTGCCCATAGCAATGATGCTGTTTCATATCTATGAGATTTAATCAGAAGAAGATGGATGAGTGTGGCCTGGTAAATCTCTCTAGATGTGGTCTTTTGAACTCAACATGTTAAGAGATTACTCAATGAACCAGTATTATTCACAGAGGATTTATCTTTACGAAATTCACACTTCTCAAACTGGAAGTGCATTTCATATGACTAAAATTATAGCTGTCAAATTGGAGGGTATTTTAATCTCTAGGAAGTTAGGAACGACTCATGTGTTACCCCTCTGAATACGAAGAGGAAAACACCAGGGAGACAAGAGGTTATTGACTAGGATTTTGGGCGGGTAAACAAGTACCTGCCCGAACTTTGGATACCCGGGTACCAAATTAGGTACCCGGATACCCAAAATTATTATTTTTATTTTTTGTACAATTTTTAAAATTCAAAACAGGACCTTAGATGACCCATATTTGACCTAAATAACCCACATAATACCTCTTGACCCACAGCATAGGAATACCAACTCTTAACCTAAGATCCTATACTAAAATATTTAATATATTCTGATCGAAAGTATGATTTTTGAGGACCGTTTTCTGTGCACAAATACAATTTTTTATTAAAGCAACAACATCTAAATTCAGTACATTTTTATGTACCTTTTGTGAATTAAATATGGCAATAGAAGCGTTGCCTGGCACATGATATAACATTTGAAATATTTCTAAATATTTGTATAATTTATTTTGATTTTTAAAAATTATAGTTTTAAAATATTAATGTTTCAGTTCATATGCAGGTAAAGATGATGTGTCGAATGATGGCTATAATAACACACATGTTTTGAATGCATCTCAAATGTACATGTTTACCATTTTTCCTTACCAGATCACCTGCATGTCAACTTAAAATGATATTTTTTCTGACTTAAATTTTCAAATATATTTCAACTTTTTAAAATTTATTCTACTGTTATGTCATGTAACAAGCAACACTAATCTTGCTGTATTAAATGATAATTTACTGAATTTAAGTATTTTTCAACTGTTTAAGCATTCCCAAATGTATGTCTTTTATGTTTAGATTATTTAAAATGTTTCTTAATTAATTGTGACACTAAGATAGAAGTTACATGGACCAGTGACAGTTCTTAACTGCATGGAAATGGTATGGGGTCACATGAGGGGTTATGTATGGGGTCAATCGAGGTCATTAAGGTGACAAATTTGTACTTAGCAAATGTTTTAAAAAAATGTAAAAAAATGGGGGGGGGGGGTGGTCATTATTTTGCATTTGAATTGTTTGAAAAAATAACGGAGAATGTTTGATTTGTCTTTATTAGTTAGCTATTGTACCATACATGAATCCACTTTGTTCATTTATGTCAAGCATTATTGAGTAAAATATTCAATATTGTGTTCAGTTTCAAGATGCAGTAACCGTACCAAGATAGTCATATCTGGCAAACGGTACCATGAAATGTCATGATTCTTTTTGCTGATTATAGTGAATAAATGCATCTATTGCTGCATACATTGGTTACCTTCATATCCTAATAACAAATATTTTCAATAATTATTTTACTAAGAGTACACTTTTTTTGACTCACCCTGTACATAGTTCTAATGGATCATATTGTTTATGCAGGCATCAATGTAAATCTTCAACATACCCTGCCTAATATTTGCCTAGTTATATTTATACTTTTCTAGTAAAAATTAATTAAACATTTTGCATAGATTAATTATTTTGCTATGGGTCAAAAAACATTAAGAAACAAAAGAAATAAACGCTTCAATTTTGCTTCATATTTGACAATAAAATTGTCATATCTAGAAAAACTGTACCTCCGATCAATCTCAAATTTCAAATTATTGTGGAACTCAGCAAGCTCTATTAATATATCAAATACAAAATTAGCCATAGGAACAACCTTAAACAGAGGATCTATATTTAGAACTATATATATAGGTGATACACTGTGGAGAGTCACCCATGTTTCATGGTTAGAGTGCATGGTTAAATTTAAAACATTGTTCCTAAATGGAGTCTGTATAATAAGCTTAAATGCATGTGAAAAGTTTATAATTACATGCTCTCTTACAAACAAGTTTATTTATGGAAGGAAAATGGGGAATTTGGGAAGCTCCTTACATTTTTGTGTTTGGAGGGACACTTTTTGTATAGGGACATTTTTGTATTGGAGGGAAATCTTTGTACACGTGTATATGGAGGGAAATGTTGGCATTATGGAGGTAAATTCTGGCATACGAAGACAGATGTTGGAAACTGGAAGGGATGAACTGTTTTCAGGCAGGAACTCTATTGGCATTAGACGCATGTAAACAAATGTGGGAAATCTGACTTGCTTCCCAGGAAATAAACTTTTGTTTAAACCCTGTAATATTACTTAAACAAAACTGTCCTAATTTACTTCTGAAAACCATTCAAGAACATGACAATTGACATCTCATATCTTGGCAGCTCAAGTGCGACCATAACCACACATATTCTAACAATAATACAATTATCTCTGATATAATATACATTACTCCTCAATCACAATCACGTTGTACCCAGTTGACAGGACCTCCAACCACAACTCTAATTTTCCCTCTATCAATATCATGTTGTTATTTATGTCCAACTATTGTGGTGGTAAATGTATAGTGTGTGTTTTACAATGAAAACACAAAACACTGAAGTTCAACAAGAGGACATAGAAACCACACAAAAAACAATCAGTTGATTTATTTTAGGCACGCTCAGACATGGCTATTTAACTCAGCTATAGGCCGTGTTAAGGACGAGTAGAGTTAAATTTGCGAGAGTGGTCGTCTGACTGGTCGAGTTAGTGCCCGTGTGGACCAGAGTCGAGTTAACTTAACCCGAGTGAGTGAGTAAGTTTCCATTACTCAACATGTTTAAAATGATACTAACATTAATAGATATGTGTACACGTGCACCACTACCTCTTATTTAACATCAGGAACTTCAGGGGCAGGCGGTAGAGTTAAATTTGACAGGTTAATTTGGTCGTGATAACGACGTGTTGCCTGTGTGTGGACAATTGGTCGAGTTAGCGAAAATATTTCAGGTATTTTATCACGGGTCATAAAATATTTAACTCAAGTTAAAAGCCAGGTCTGAACGCAGCTACCATGGCATACTAGTCTAGTCCTTGCACAAACCATGGAGTCTTCAATATTAATAATGGGAGTGGAAAATTGAATCGTCAAACAAGAGATTCCCATATATGGGGATATACACACAATGTGATTCTTAGTTATCGGTTTGAGAGTGGCGCTATTCTTAGTAATCGCGATACAAGACGATTACAGCTCGACGCGTGACACATGGCATTAGACGAAAGATGCGACTTGCTAATTTAAGGGCGCCAACACACTGGAAGCTTCATTCTTGGCAATGATGTGCGAGTTTGTTGTGGCACGGGCCTGCAACAACCTAGTGCTGTTTAATCTAGTGAAATTTAGCTCTTTTCATGAAATTTACAGTTTTGCAAGAACCATAAACTAAATTTTTATAATAAATTGACTTAATAAATTGACTTCATATTTTCTTGATGAAATTTGAGCTTCCAATAAACTGGCCCGATACTGCTACATGATGTACACTATGAATCGGTTCAGTTTATACAAACCGGCCTAGATTCCTACTGATTATAGAGTAGACCCAATGTTGCCCGATCCATCATTGAATGGCCCAATTGGGCTTCCCCTAAAAGAAAGCCAAGAAGTTCTATTTTTTTTAATGACAGGCTACTTCTATGCTTCTATCCAGGTCTTTGGGAAATTCTTGATTCAGAGGGAATACCTTTTCTCATTAAGAAAAAGGGTTTTGGAAAGAAAAGATTAAAACCTGATACTTTTCAGAAAATCAGGGCAACACAATGCACTTAGGGTACAAAAAAAAATTGGTAAAAAGGATGTAAAGAACTAGAAGTGGGGGAAGATTACACTTGATTACGGATTTGGGAAATTGTACCATAAAATCGCGGAAAGGCTATTTCAGCCGCGGTAATTGTCCACAAGCCAATATTTACAGTTTTATTTTATAATAAGAATCACGAATTATCCGAACTGAGGCTTTTTAATAGAGAACTACATAACTGCATGATTTTTTTGTATCGCCCTTTCCTTATTTTTGTTTTTGTTTTTTACCTCACATTTTTATTCCAATCTAACACTTATTTAATTACAAATGTCCCTTGAGTAATAGACATTTGTAATTGAGTGCCTAAAAATATGACCGCGCAGATTTCATGTGTCATTTCCCACGGTTTGATCTCGGTTTTGGTAATCAAACTTGTCGCGGAAATCACAGATTTTACACAAACTGCCCACAGTTTTTGCCTTAAAAAATCATCTGTAGGTATAATGCCATTTTTTTTGGCGCTTCGCTCAAATTTTCTTACAACCTATCAACTTCAAAAACATTTATTTATGAGTCCCATCTTTAAAAGATAGCCCCTTACTGTAAAAAGTTAGCAGGGGGTGTCATGTAATTTTCAGTTTCAGCTGTAGGTGGGTTAGGTGATTTTGACATCCGAGTCTCAAATTTGTCCCAACCTACCCTCCACCATAAATAATGAACGGTCCCTTATCTAGACAACAGTATTAACCTCATACACCAGTGTTCCTCACTAAGGCCAAAAAACAAACAAAAGTTGTGTTGCCCTCAGCGACCGATCCTAAAATCGTTAAAAAAAAGCTTTTTTTTAATTTTATTTAAATTTGATTAAAAGTGTCTAAATGTTACTATTTCTTGCTTGAAATGAATAAGTAAGCCCAAATAAATGCTTTTTAGATTATTGTCACATTAGAAACATTAGTTAAATTGACATATGGGCCTATACCAATTTTGTCTTGACATAAACCATATATTTTTCAGCCCAAAAAAAAAATTGAAAAAATAAAATTGAAAAATTTGAAGAAAAAAAATAATTGTGACCGACCGACCCGATTTTAAATTTTTGGCACATGAGGGCAACACAACATGTTTTGATGGAAATTCATTTATACAATTTGACATAACTTTAGAACAAAACGTCGACATGGGGTTTTCAGTTTCTGAAAGCTCTAGGTGTCTTCTTTAAGACTGTATTAAAAACTTATTTTCGACCAGGGTCGACATCCGACTCATTCCTCTTGATCGTGTCACATATATTGAAAATTTGAACATATTTGATTATTTTTCACTGCTGGTAATTTCTAGCAACACTGGCTCTATAGACCCATTTAGTTGGCTGTCTAATAACAGTTATTCTTTTCCAGCTGGATCTATTGATTTACTCAACAGTATTTCGATTGGGAAATGACAGCATAGGAGCAGAAACTGTGCTAACATGGCGCTAGCATTACGTCGGGGGATGCCGTCGTTCTAGCCCAGTGCGTTGTTTTCAGATATGCCCAGGGTGTACTTTCGGCGCGAATCCGCGAATCCAGGTGGATTCTCACCAACAACAAAAAAAATTTTAAAAAAAAAAAAAAACTTTTTTTATTTTTTATTTTTTTTATTTTTTTTCTTCTTTTGAAGTCCAAAACAGGACCTAAGATGACTGGTATTTGACCCTTAGTCAAATAACTTTCCGAATTTGGAAGTTATGCAAGCTTATAGCCTTATTCTTGATATTATTTTAATTAATTTTAAGAAGTGTTTGATTCAATTTGTGTACTATTATTTTCTAAGTATACAATAGTACAATAAATGTTTAAAATGCGGAATTAAAATTCAGTAAAAAGGATTCTCGCAAAAATATTCTGCGAGAATCTATTTGCGAGAATCCATTTGGATTCTCGCAGGATGTCGCGAAAGTACACCCCTGTATGCCACATTATTGGATCTAAAATAAATTAGGACATTAAATGTAAACACAGGTTTCAACATGCCAAGCTCTAGGATACACGATTCAGACTTCCTTTCTATCAATTAGAGGCTATTTTTGCCTTCTGCAGCCGATAATATGTCACAAACTGGCCTTGTGTCGTTCTTGGGGCTATTAACTAACACGCGTGCACCGGGATTCATTTTTAATAGCAATAAATGCATTTTTCCTGAAGATATGGCTATTTATAGATTGCCAATTAATATAAAAGTTGGAAGTGCATGTATATATCCAAAAGCCTATTATTACAGTCAAGGTTTTCATTAAAAAAAGAGACAAAAATAGACACAATCATCACCATCTTGTAGTTAGTTATATAAGCACGGTCCTCTTGACCATGGATTGAACCACAATGTGTTGCATAATCTAACACAATGGTTAGGTAAACTACAAAGTCGTAGCAGTTTTGTTTACAAAATTTGATTTAGAAATTTCAAGCTACAACAGTATAGTGTTAGCCATTTGAAGTTGTTCTTGTCCATGTTCCCCATATCAGCCTTCGAAATAGTGGGAATCTGTGACCAAGTTTACCCGGTGTTCTCCCTTTGTATTCAGAGGGGTAACACATGATCGTTCCAGGATCATGAAATACCCCCGTATTTGATAGCTTTTCGCAGACAATTTTGCTAATTTGACCCCTTTTTGCACAAAAACGAGGACATTTTGACTGAAATGTAGCCAATATGTCACAAACTGGCCTTGTTTGTGTTGAAGTCGTTCTTGGGGCTATTAATTTAACTAACACGCATGCACCGGGATTCATTTTTAATAGCAATAAATGCATTTTTCCTGAAGATATGGCTATTTATAGATTGCCAATTAATATAAAAGTTGGAAGTTCATGTATATATCAAAAAGCCTATAATTACAGTCAAGGTTTTCATTAAAAAAGAGACAAAAATAGACACAATCATCACCATCTTGTAGTTATATAAGCAAGGTCCTCCTGACCATGGATTGAACCACAATGTGTTGCATAATCTAACACAATGGTTAGGTAAACTACAAAGTCGTAGCAGTTTTGTTTACAAAATTTGATTTAGAAATTTCAAGCTACAACAGTATAGTGTTATCCATTTGAAGTTGTTCGTGTCAATGTTCCCTATCAGCCTTCGAAATAGTGGGAATCTGTGACCCAAGTTTACCCGGTGTTCTCTCTTCGTATTCAGAGGGGGTAACACATGATCGTTCCAGGATCTTGAAATACCCCCGTATTTGATAGCTTTTCGCAGACAATTTTGCTAATTTGACCCCCTTTTTGCACAAAAACAAGGACATTTTGACTGAAATATAGCCAATATGTCACAAACTGGCCTTGTTTGTGTTGAAGTTGTTCTTGGGACTATTAACTAACACGCGCAAGCCTCGAATTAAGCGCCCGTGAACCGGGAGCAACTGTTTTGAAAATAATTGCTCCCGGTCCTTCAATTTGGTTGGGAACCGGGAGCTATTTTTGACCAACCGGGAGTTTTTGTAAAATATCATGAATGTAAAAAAATAAATAAAAAATAATCGGGTCCGATTTTACTCAAAATGAGCAGAAATTCACAATTGGAGGGGCTTATTTGGCAATAAAAGCTTTAAATGATTACCTGTAGGGCCGTGAAATGGATGAAAATATGTTATCTAATGATGAACAAGTATAATAAAGTCCGTACTCAATTTGTGAAATTATAAGCTTACTTAATATTTTCTTAATATTTACCAAATTTTCAGAAGCTCGATTTGCCACAAAATCAAACTTTTTTCTTCATCAGAAAGGCATTTTATAACAAATGTTACTCTTTTCTACTTCAATATTCTTCATAAAATCTTATCTCTCCACTAATATTATAATTATTCACTGTTTTTCTCGATGACACACGTGAGGTTTTATCATTAAAAATCTTATATTTTCTGGACTGAATACAATAACAACTCAACTCAGCTGAACAGAACCAATATTGATCGATCGCCACAGTATTGAACTATGGTTCCTTGCAACATTGGGCTCCGCAACTCATCCATATATTAGTAGACAACAGATGATTTTGGCGGGTTACCAGCCAATTAATAGAATCTGGAAAAACCAATCAACAAACATGGCGATGATGAAATAAAGTTTTTATCGGCGTAAATAAAGTAAAACTACTCTAGAAAAATATGGAATATAATGAGAATTATGAATCTTCTACCAGGGATAACTTAAAAAACCCAATAATTTGCATTTAGGTAAGAAAATTGGACTAAGAATATGAAATTTTACAGAGAAAACAAAGTCAGAGATTGGTACAACTCATCTTTATTTGATCAAAATTATCATTCTCCAATCAATGACCAGGCGCTACAGACAGCAAAATACGGTGCGCCTGGGCATGTAAATTTTGATTAAACTGGGCGCAATTTCTCGGGAACCGGGGGGCAAAAAACGCCCAGCGCCCGCCTAAATCGAGGCTTGAACACGCGTGCACCGGGATTCATTTTTAATAGCAATAAATGCATTTTTCCTGAAGATATGGCTATTTATAGATTGCCAATTAATATAAAAGTTGGCAGTGCATGTATATATCCAAAAGCCTATTATTATATTACAGTCAAGGTTTTCATTAAAAAAGAGACAAAAATAGACACAATCATCACCATCTTGTAGTTATATAAGCAAGGTCCTCCTGACCATGGATTGAACCACAATGTGTTGCATAATCTAACACAAGCCTGTGCAACCTTTTCTACCACTCGGGCCCTGCACTCGGGCCATATTGTGATTTTGAGATCCATTCGCGGGCCGCAGTGATTGTCAAACATTCCAAAACATGTCTGGAGGAGGGGTTATATAGGGGGAGGGGAAGTTCATTGCTCATTGAATATCCGCTTCTCTTCATGTAATTTACACGAAGTACTCTTTACTTGCTATTGCTGCTGCAAGCGCCATTTTAACCAGGAATGTTAACACGCAATCACGCCTAGAGTTATATATATTACTAAATGCAGCGCGTCACCCTACTAATTATAAGGAAGCACACCACTAAGACAATCCGTTATTTGTGTAACCTAGGGAATTCCAGTTAAAACGGGCCGCATCAATGAGAATTTTGGGATTGCTTCGCGGGCCTCAGATTAGTAGCCGGCGGGCCGCATGTGACCCGCGGGCCGCAGGTTGCACACGCTTGATCTAACACAATGGTTTAGGTAAACTACAAAGTCAAAGCAGTTTTGTTTACAAAATTTGATTTAGAAATTTCAAGCTACAACAGTATAGTGTTTAGATCCATTTGAAGATGTCCTTGTCCATGTTCCCCATCAGCCTTCGAAATAGTGGGAATCTGTGACCAAGTTTACCCGGTGCTCTCTCTTCGTATTCAGAGGGGTAACACATGATCGTTCCAGGATCTTGAAATACCCCGTATTTGATGGCTTTTCGCAGACATTTTTTTCTTCTAATTTGACCCCTTTTTGCACAAAAACGAGGACATTTTGACTAAAAATAACCCTCTTTTTTCACCATTTCAAGGACACTTTCTACAAAGTCCCCCTATTTGCGCAAAAACGTGGACACATCTGGTTCAAAATACCCCTTTTTCCTTCTTTTCCAGACATAGCTTCAAAAAACACCCCTAATTTGGGGAAATCGCGGACATAAATGTCTGTGGACATGGTACAGAAAACCCCCATTTTCCGAGATTTTTGGAACGATCATGGGTACCCAAAGTCAATGTTGACTGAAACCACCGGGCAAATTTACCGGCGGATAAGCAGTTTTCCTCCCTGATTATCCAACAGATAACCAACATTTTGAAACAAAGTCCAATTGTCTATTTTCATACAGGTAAACCAATAAATAATATCAGTGACAGTTAACTGTCACTGATAATATGTAGTCTCATTGTTGATGAACCCACCAATATCCCATCCTTGTCCGCTGGAATGATAAGCCCATACAAGTCGTCCTTCCCCTAGCCTATGATGCCGCTCTGCATTCATATACAAATTGTTGTCCATCAGCACACAGTCAGCTGTTATCACAAGCTAATGTTGCCATCGCCGTCCAACCAATCTATACCCAACTGATTAATAACTATGGCGATCTTGTGAGAAAATTCCCACACAATTGCTTGTATTAATGGTAGCCATGGAGGACTTGATACATGTAGTTAATTCCTTTTGAACATACCAGATGCCAGATCCCTAATTTAAGATCTAACTTGTGTTTAAGGTTGTTCCTATGGCTATTTTTTTATTTGATATTTTAATAGAGCTTGCTGAACTCCACAATAATTTGAAATTTGAGATTGATCGGAGGTACGGTTTTCTAGATATGACAATTTTATTGTCAAAAATGAAGCAAAATTGAAGCGTTCATTTCTTTTGCTTCTTGTTTTTTGACCCCCTAGCTGGCCTAGCATAATAATTAATCTATGCAAAAATATTTAATTAATTTTTCTTAGAAAAGTATAAATGCTACAAAGCTGAAATTTTGGGAGCTTGTTAATTATAGTTTTAAGAAAGTTACCTGTGCTGCGGGAGGTTGTAAGACATTTGCATAATTAATTATACTTAATTATCTAAAAATAAATAAATAGAAATAGAGAAAAATATTGCGCCCATTTATCGCAGCTATTTATCATCCTCACGGCACAAATAGGACCCTGTGTAAGACCATTGTAAGGAAAAGTATACAATTTTTCCTAATTTTGCTTGCTTTGATACATTATTCATACGTAACGTGCACCGGCTTGAAAAACTACCCTAATTACATGGGTTTTTTGGATGCGACTGCTTACTCCCACCCTCCCCCCCCCCCCCCCCCCACCCTCGGTTGTAATGACCACATGAACACCCAGGGCAATGGGTGTTTTGATACCCTATTCAGATTATGTACAAATAATGCTGTTTCAAAAATAATTGTTATTAATGCTTAATTAGGTCAGTACTATACAATGTACATGTTTACTATTGACTTTAGCACAGGACCATGTGTGTTTTGATACCCTATTCAGGGGGCACAGCACTAAATATACTGCCCATTGGATTACATGTAAATTAGGGCTAAAAGAGTCGCTATTTTGGGCCCTTAGTAACCATTTTTGGAATGTCTCGAATGCTTTATTCTAATAAACAAACATTCAAATTTCATAAAATCGTCAAGAAGTGTTACACCTTCCAATTAGATTTTACGATACGATCATTTTAACAGCGCCACCCCTATTTTCAGCCCGGATGCTCGCCTTCTAACCGCCTCCGATCACGTGTGTTCATCCACGTGATAAATTTTCAATACAATCGAAAATCAATATTTTGCAATATCCTGATCAAAGTACAAGAGATCATCTTTCATTTTAATTATGAAATGCTACCCTCACGCCAAACTGATTCCCAAAGGACCCCATAAATCACAAAATCGTATTTTGGTTTTGCCGGAACTTACTACCATTACACAAAAGGAGGAGTGATTTAGTGCTGTGCGCCCTTCAGGTTATGTACAAATTACGCAGTTTACCATACCGTAGTATAATGTACATGTTTAGCTATTGGCTTTAGCACAGGATCATGTGCCTTTGATACCCTATTCAGGTTATTTTACAGATGATGCCGTTTCCAAAAAAAATAATTAAATATATGAATATAACCCTTTTTTTTAGTGTGAATCAAGGCACAAGAACTGGTTGTGTACATCAAAAGTCGCTGGCACAAAGCAATATTTGATTCTATTTTGCCTCATTGTGCCCTTTTCAAAGCTCTGCCTTTGAAAATCTGTATTAAATTGCCCACCCATCGCTTCATGACCATGAATTTGGGATGAAATTCATCAAAGTTTACAACTGGTAGAATATTACACATTTACACAAGTATTGTATCATCTCAATGAAGGAAAATGTCAAATTTATTACCAACAAAATTATTATGGGTCTAGCCTGACTGATAAGAAAAAAAACCAAATAAATAAAAAAATTGCCACCGAGCTGTAGACACATTTTCATTTACATTTTTGGGCGTTTTCTTTCGAAGTAAATCACCTTCAATCACCCGCACGAGAACCTAATATTAATTTTAATTCAGTGTTTACCAACAATAATCATTCCAATAGCCCAACTCATGGTAAAAAAAGTAGCCCATTTTTATTTCTCTGGTACAACAAGTGACAAATAGTAGCCCAAATGTGCAAAATATCTAATCTTGTGCATTTTTTTGCCATTTTATGGCATCGAAAGTGGCCCAATCCGGCTTCTAAATCACAGGGAATGCCAACCCGGTATTTGCAAGTAATCCATAACAAGCAATTTATAACAGTCAGTTATAATGTATTAATAACATAGTCATGTTGTGTAGTCAGCTGATGCCGTTGACTTTTGACGCTAATATTATCCACCGTGTGAGTCTGGGGGTTGGCATTTGCCCGCCTCTGATGAACACATTGTCATGAATGAAATATTCGCATTCATGACATGTCTAATCTATGAAACTGTCTACCTTGATTTAAAAAGTGATGATGTAATAACTGTTAAAAAATAGTTTGTAGGCTTCCAGAGTAGGGGGGGGGTAAACTGCACAATTGTTGTGTCATGTGAATGCTCATACACAAACAATTTAGGTTGGGTTGGGTGCAGTACCTACAATCTTGGAAATAAGTCCTTGGAACGCTGAGCACACTTCTTGGATAATGCATATATATTTCCAAGCTATTTGATTAATGCGTATTGTCTTCTGTGCTTATCTGAACACCTTCAAATGAGATTTTTCCTTCCCAATCCCCCATTAATAGCAAGCTGCTGAAGCCATTGGCATCCCTCAACATTGCATGGGGGAGAGGGGTGACCTACCTTTTACCGTTTATCACAGAAAAGCGTTCCAAGACTTATTTCCAGGATTGTAGTCAGGGTACAAGAGGTGGGTAGACCTATGCATCATATCACTATCAGCCTTATTTTGTCAAAATCCATGTGTGTATGCCAAAGAGAACGAATGCGGGGTATCAGGGAGGTAAGCCTTCTGACAGGAGGTACAAATGCCCCTCTTGCCCCCCCCCCCCCTCCCCCTCTCCCCTCTAGTTACATCACTGTTGGTGTGGGTGGTAATTATAATCGATGATAGTCAACCTACTCAATGCAAATCTTTACACACTATACATGTAGTAAACCTGATTTTTGTTCCTTTGCTGAAACAACATCTTCACTTCATCAAAGTTAATTTTGAAACCTTAAACGGCATATAATTGACACATATGTAGAATTTCCTCCTAGTTGTTTCACTGGTACACTTTATTACCGAATAATTATTTCAGGGAAATGTGGGTTTTTCAAATGAACATTTTGTTGCGGTTTTTTTTCTTCAAAAAACACATCTATTCTGTCTTTATTTCTAAGAAATGTTGCTTTCTTCCCAGGATTTATAAAACATTTTGTTCTACCTGATTGGCCTTGCCCTTCCAATCTTTGCCAACATGAATGTACAATCACATTGTTGAGAGTTGTACGCTATAAATACAAGTTCTCACCAGTATGTTTTGCACAATTCAATACATAGCATGATAAATACTAATACTGTAAATTACTAGTATTAGTATTTCATCAAACATCGGCGTCAGCTGTGGCACTAATGATATGCCTTTGAGAAAGCCCGCCTAGTTAACTGTAAACAATTGCGCTGACTAATCAAAGATCCTTGGACTATTAACTATGATACAATCAGCAATGCTTATTACCATCATACGACAAAGCAATATAATTGATTATAAGTGATCAGTCCTTCCACGAAACAGAACATAATCCTTAATTACATGAATTAAATGCAGATCCTCCTGAGATGTGATAATAAAAATGACCTGCTGAAAATTTGGATGGCTAGTAATGCTCCCAACTAATATTTTGCCACGGCATGGGCAATCACAGTCTAAGGGACGCACCATTAGATTTTCAGGGGGGGGGGGGGTAGGAAGTTTTTGGAAGAAAAAAATTCACCCTCTGTGCGGACAACAAAAAAAAAATCCCCCCCTCTGATGAGTAAAAAAACCACACAAATTCTACCCCCACCCAATTCTATATGAATGGATACATTAAAAGAAAAAATCACCCCTTACGGCGGCCAAAAAAGAAAAAAATCACCCCCAAACCCAACTTCCTACCCCCCCCCCTGAAAATCAAATGGTGCGTCCCTAAGCCGCAAACACAAGCTAGCTTCTGTGGCTCAATTTTTGGTGAGCTCATGAAAAATACAATTGGTAGCCTTTTTGGCAAACCACAGCACCCATTTTTTAGCCATGGCAACGGGTCAAAAAAGCTTAACTTTTTAAAGTTATATGTAATGGAGTGCGCTCTCAATTTTATTGGAAATCAGTTTTTTTTGCACACATAATACTTAGGCATTACTAATACCATCCGAAACCGTTTACCTTAATTTGACGTCTATCATGTAACATTTTAGAATTTGGTCATTCTAATGTAGATCAAAACAAAATTATATCAGCATCACTAACCACATAAATTGCTTCAACCAAATGTCTCTATCAAGCGCCATCATTCAACCCTTTTCCCATAAATTATTACAATTTAGGGTTCTTACAAATCATACCTTATCTATACCAGGGGCAGTGCAACAAATTTTCTGGTTCCCAAAGCTAAAGGTCAGCAGTGCAATACATTTTTCTTTACTGGTATTCGGGAATGGAACTTGCTACCAACTTGTTAAAACATCCAAAACCCACGGGCAGTTCAAAAAGGCAGTAAAGAGTCACTTTCTATCTTGATTTTTCATCCATTTTTTTATGCAGTTGTTTCATAAAAAGTGCAATATTATTTTGTGTGCAAATATATATGATGTTTTTATAATGTGCTGTTTTAGTAAGGACCCCAATGGAAATAAGCCCTTTTCAGAGCTTTCTTGGGCTATCCTTGGCATTATATGTTTTCTTGTATTAATATGTTGTGTTAATATTGTAAGTTTTTAAGATTTGTATATTTGATCTGATGTATTGTATCTCTGTGTCTTGATATGCCAAATAAAACTAAACTAAACTAAACTATTGAAACAATTCATTTTTTCCAAATTTAATTTTTCTCCGCAATCTCTCAGTGCCCCTTTAACATTGACAATATTATAGCATGACATTTCTGTCTAACCAGCTGATACTTAGGCCAACAACAAAAAATAGTTGTGTTGCCCTCATCCGGCCGGGTCAAAATTCTGAGAATGTGGGCGGGGTATTTTTTTTATGGTTTTTTTTTTAAAGATTTTTTTTCTTTTTTTTTCAGATTTTTTTCAGATTTTTTTTTCTTCAAGATTTTTTCAAGATTTTTTTTCAAGATTTTGTTCTCAAGATCTTCCAATCTGTGAAAAGTGATGGGCAAGAAACCAAAATATTCACCATTGGGTTGAAATTACATCCAGTAAGCGTTTTCCTTAGTATCTTCACACATGTTGACTGAAATAATAGGTATAAAATCATTGATTTGGTAAAATTTAAAATTTTAAAATTTTAAAATTTAAAAAAAAAAATCCGGCCGGCCGTCCTTCCCGATTTTAGGCTTGTGAGGGCAACACAACTTTTTTTGTTTGTTGGCCTTATGCTGATGAGATTATGTGAGAGGATGAGAGGAGGATGATGCTGATGAGGATGTTGACATACTGATTATCCAAGAAGACTTGGATGAGGCTTATGACAGATTCGCTAACTGATAAGTTTAATACCTGTCACTGTAGGTGGGCACCACGTCAATGCTCGAAAACATGAAATGCAACACAATATGAATATATCACAAAATATATGAAATAAAAAAATGTATAGGTAATTGACAAAATAAGTCCAAACTTTTCTTTCTGAGGATTTGACAACCTATCAATACATTATTGATTATTATGTCCAAGCAAGTCACAACTGTCCTAGATAGAAATGGTATACTGTAAAAGTTGAAATGTTCGCGCTACATTTATTTTCGCGCTCAAATCAGCAAGCGCGAAAATTAAAACGCGCGAATATATTCATTTTGTATGTAGGTATATGCATGGAAGCTCAAAATCGCGAAAATAAAAACAAGAAAAAAAATTCAAAATGTGCAATGCGTGAAGATTTACACTTTTACAGTAACAAGACATTTTGAATAGAGAGACACCGGTGAACAGTGTATTATAGTTCTATCAGTTCCAAATTGGCAAGAAATATGCGTGTTTTTTATCTTTCCGCGTGCAAAAGTAATCCAAGCGAACACATGCGTCACACATTTGATGCACAGTGCGCTTGTTGCGTTTATTTGCGCCTGCCCTCTTCTTTATTAATTCCCTGCTGAAAGGAGGCCCGGGGCAATTTGGAGCTGATCAAACTATATCCTTTGCCAATTCCTCCATCCACTAACCCCTAAGCTCAGACAGACAGTCAGACACAAGGATCAGGAGCAAGCTTAACATTTGAGGAAGCATATCATAAGATTAAAATAAATCGTTTTCAAACATCCAAAGATTACCATGCGAGATGCGAGACAATTCCCTTTACTACTTGTCATTGATCCATCTTTAAACATTGATATTAGGGATGGAATTTTTTCGGGAAATCTTGCTCCCCTCCTTGGACTTGATTACATTTTTTCAGGCAGGACTTTGGATTCCAGAATTTCTCCGAACACACTTTGGGTCGATTGTTAGGGCGCCTTCTTTTGTGAAAAGTGAAAATCTTAAGTACAAAATTAAGGATGTATGGTTATTTTTTGAGTGTGTTATTTTATAGAGCTTGCTGAGCTCCACAATAATCTTAAATTTGAGCTTGATCGGATGAGGGGTTCAAACCATATGATATTTTTAGTGTCAAAAATAAAGCAAAATTGAAGTGTTCATTTCTTTTGTTTTTTATTGTGCTTTTTTGACTCCCTAGCAAAATAAATAATTTATACTAAAATGTTTTTTTTAGTTTTTTTTAAAGTATTGCTACCAAGCTGGCATTTTGGGAACTTGTTAATTACTATCTTTAGAAACTTTCCTGTGCTGCTGGATGCTGTAAGACATCTGCATAATTAATTATACTTAAAGTTCATGTGCTTTACTAAATGTATTGCCACTTGGTATATGCTGGCTATACAACTCTCCTTATTTCCTGTGCTGCATGAATCAAATGGAGTGGAGTTTTCAACAAAAATGTAGAGAAGAAAAAAATAGGGAGCCAAAAAAACATATAAAAACAAAAGAAATAGACTGCCCTGTCGGCTGACAAACAATACAAAACAAACAAATTCAAAATTACTTAAAATGGGTATACACCTAGCACAAAAACTCCCTGACCAGGTGCTTTGATGTTGGCTAATCCAAAATCAATAATCGATATGAAAAATCTGAGATATACATTTCATGAGCAAATTTCTTCTCCGTAGTTTTAAATACCTCATTCATAAAAATCGAGTGGATATTGTTGATGTTATGATTGTTTAATCACCACAACTTCCAAAACAATTCTTGCACTAAAATTAGGCTTATCTTGCTTAGTGTGTGATTATGCATTGAAAAAGTGTGTGTACTGACTCCGCTCGATGCCCGTTAATACCCATTCATCCCCATACCTGACTGGTTGAGATAATAGCACACAGTGGACAATACAAATCAATGATTCCATAGGAAACCAATTATATTGCAACTTTGTTGTCGGTACTTGTGGTTATTGAAATCATCATTACTTAAAACGTATCCATTCGATCTTTATGAATGAGGTATCAAACTACGGAGAAGAAATGTGCCCATTTAATGTATCTCAGAATTTTGATACCGATTATTGATTTTAGATTAGCCAACATCGAAGCGCCTAGTCAGGGACTTCTTGTGCTAGGTGTATGTTGAACCATACACCCGATTCACCTCCAGTAAAATACTTTTTTGTTGTACCGGTACTCAACTTAAACGTCAATATTAAGATTATTTTGCTAACCATAGGACCATCCTAAAACTCATTAATATGGCTGTGGTTTCCAAGTTGTAAACAATGCATATTTTTGAAATGCATGCATCAAATGCACTGGAGGTGTGTGATTCAATTAATGTTCTTTATCCGCACATAACCCCTGCTAACCATTAATAAATGTTTTTCCACCTTATAGCCCGCAGCATTACATTGCATATATTTCCCCCACAATAATTATCTCAAGCAAATTCGAAGCCACCTCTCCTCACCGCTTCGCTAGTGGAAAACCATGACCTTGAAATTGAAACTAAATTTAAAATTACGGGCATGTTTGCCATCATGTTGTGTCCATCTGGCCCTGAACCCATCTCTGTGCCGTATCAACTCCCACACTCAATCACCATACCTGGCCCCATTGTGTGTAAATCAACCCGCAGGTCAGGCGAACTCAAACAGAGCTGCCGAGGCAGAGATGGAGAGTCTGGATTTATCCAATGCTAATGTATACTGTTAAAGCCGATATTTTGTTTAACAATATTTTCATGTTTTTTGACATTTTCATGCTTGACCATGTCCCCCCACATCCAGCGCCTACAGGAACAATGTTAAAAGGCAATATATATTTTCGCACACTATAATATTTGCTGTGCATCTAATAGTGCGATAAAAACACAAAAATTAAACCACCACCAAAATGTTGGCTTTTTACAGTACATGTATTTATCAGCGAGAATCTTTCATGCAATTATTACATGTCATGCTAGCAGGCAACATATGTCAATCATAAGACACCGGGATGCCTTTAAGCTTGAACTTGCCCGTGTTTATGACACTGTTACCGCACTGTTATCATTATGTGATAGCAAGTTGTGACACCTAAGTATGTTTGCATGTGAAAGTCTATTTAAATACAGTGGAGTATTTTGACTTGGAAAGAAAAAAGAGCAAAAATGCGGGCTTCTAAATTTACCATGAGGAAATAATATGTCATCGTCGATAGTGTTAATACATAACATTATAAGGCGATTAGGCCAAGTAAATAAAAAAAGCTGTTTCATGTCCGGATTTTTCAAAAAAAGGAGGAAGAAGGCGCTTTTTATTTTTTATTTTTCAAAATGGCAGCCATTTGAGATTTCTGGCGATCCATGGTGTTTTCCGTATAAAATGAAATGATAATTTAAAATGAGACAATTGTTAGACAACCAAGAACCGAACATATTTACATTACCAGTGTTCAAATTGAGGACAAAAATCAGGTTATCCGGCGGATAACCATGATATAAAATTGGGTTATCCGCCAACATATTTGGTTTTCGCCAAAGTCAAGATTTCTCAGGAATTTCCGAGGTATAAACAAATGAAAAAGCACATTTTCTGCAATCTTATTTATAAACCACATGGCACATCCTAAAAATATTTAATTTAGTAAATCGACATTAAATATGGCAAGAGAAGTGTTGCTTGTAACTTCTTAACGAACCATCGTATGAAGAAACCCTAACCCTCCGAGGCACCTTTTCCAAAAAGCGACAGGGAAAAGGGCCCCCACGTCCCCGGACTGGGTCAACCATACTTGGCTCAGTATACTTCGCTAGCCTGGGGCCATTATTTCATCGAAAAACTGCCACGCCGGGTGGAACGAGCACACTGCATCATACTAATTTGGAGTTCTCAAGAGTGTTAGGGTTAAGGAATTTAAGGCTAATGGAATTTTGACTTCCTGGAATTTGATTCAAAAGTGTTTCATTCTTACAGCCCATGTCGTTATGTGTTCTTTGCCAAAACTTGATTGATTTTTACATTTATAGGGTTTATTGGAATGTAAATAAAGATTTAAGGCTGTGACTTATACCCGGGAACCCGGGTACCCGCCCGCTATTCCGAGTACCCGGGTACCAAATTGGGTACCCGAATACCCTAAATGTTAAAAATATATATATATATAATAAGTTTTTTTTAGTACAAATTTGTCCCCAAATGACCTCTATTGACCCCATTACGTGTCATCTTGGGGACAAATTTGTACTTGGAAAAAAATTAAAAATTAAATGTTTTAGTGTCTATTTTCGGGTACCCGGGTACCCGCCCGAAAAACGGGTATGGTACCCGGGTACGAAACTACCCGTGCATTCACAGCCTTAAAATAAAGATATAGTGAGATTGTGGAGTTCCTTTAATATACACTACCAGTACCACTGCATGTCTTCGATGGGGACTTTTCCAGAACGACCAGTACACTTGCACAATGAGGAATAAAAATGGTAGTGTATTCTAAATCTTACCCAAGTAGGCCCTATGCTTTTGTTTGTTTCCCCTCTCATAACCCTACACTGACATCCAACAGAAGCGCTGCACAGGTGGGCCCCATCTCTATCTCATTGCGCTATCACAAAAAGGTATAATGTGACCCATCACAGTTGTCTCACAAACGGACAATTTATATTTTAATTTCAAGTTAAAAACCTCATTTTTAGCTTCAAAATGACACCCAACTTTAAATTGAATTTGAACATAAAACACAAATTTTATGCAGCTTGAAATGTGATAAATTCCTTTTAGTTTCTAATCTTTATATTTTCTCATCTTCTTTAGTTCTTTTCTGCAAATAAGGTTTGCCAACAACTGGTCTGTTTTGATGTGATGGGCAGGGCTGTCACTACGCTGGTCGGTGCCGGTTGGCACCGACCAGCACAGACCTCGGCCGACCGGCACTCTAAAAAAACAAAATTAAATTTAGACCGGCACTCTAAAAAATAATTTGTGGATAAAATCATTAAAGGTAGATGACCCGATCACATTTTCGTAACACAGAATTATTTCAAACATACGGAGATTTTCATATCATATGAAAGCTCGTATTTTTCTCATCATCATACTGAAATTTGACGGCCTAAATCGGTATAATTACGGAGAAATCGATGAAATAACGTCGAATTACCGCGAATGGTGGTAACCACCGATATAGTTTGTGTACTACTCAATGGGTACAGTTCACAGCATCTTGTGCGTCTAAAATAAGAACCATTAGAGCTATGCAACTCAAACTTTGGAACACGACTTTTTTAAGGATGACCTTTCATGTAGAATAGAAAACTTCAAGTTGAAAATCGGAAATGTGATCGGGTCATCTACCTTTAAACTGCCTCATAAAACAAGAAATTATGTGGCAGGAACCCTCAAAGTGCATTACAAAACCCTAAAAAGACATTAAGAAGGCCTCTGGATCCCATGCCATGATCCACTGCACGTTGGCGATGCATTATGACCTCCTGACCTCGTGCTTTTATCTGCTGATTTTTGCGTGTTTTTAAAAATTTAGCCGTCACTCAGATTAGTCTGGTGACAGCCCTGGTGATGGGTTACATAGGCTCCGTAAAGTTATGTTTGGAATTGTGACACCCGGCCTCACCCACCGGAACTCACACCACAGCGACCCAGGTTCAAGCCCCGGGGCGGCACGCCCCATTTTTCTAGTCAATATTTGTCCCCAGTTCCCACCTGTTAGCTTTAGTCCTACAAACCTCCCATCCGGTTAGGGTTAAAGATACATAAAGTTCTATCATTGTCAAGTAGGAAATACAACATTTTCTCTGCTAAGGCCAAACAAAGTGCTGTGCGATTTTTTTTTTTATAGAAAATAGGCTATAAGGTATGTGATTTTTTTTTGTTTGTTGCTAATCCAAGCTTAATTTTTTTTCTAAAAATAAAAATAAAACAAAAAACAAAATTAGGCCCCAGCGCATAGACCTAGCTCATTTCAAATACCAATGCGGGCGGGCTTCTGAGACAGACTATCTTCTTAGTTTGGCCTAAAAGTGCTTCGTTATTCTCTTGTACATTCTTTTCTTGTACATTGGAGTCCAACCAAACAACTTATTTTGTTACCAAATCAACTGATACGATAAGGCAGAGGTAGTGCAGGCCTCTTGTGTTGCACAAAACTGATGATTCTTGTCTTTACAATAAATGAATGTTCAAGTAGTTCCCGAGGCAATTCCGTTTTATCTAAATAAGTATCGTCCAATTTTGGTTCGTCCACTTAAGCTGCATGCTTACCTAATCCAAACCATATTAAATTCTCTATTTACAAGTATGCGCATGTCATGAATATGCATGCGTGATACGTGTGTTACATCCAAATGACATTGTTTTAGTGTGAATATGGTTGCTTTCACCAGAACTCCCCAGGATGTGTTTTGGGAATAAAACTATCAGGCAAGGTAAAAACACACCATATTCTACTGTCAAACTGACCCCTCAGATAGGATTGGTAGGGTCAGGCACTCAGGCAGACAGTTTGAATGCGTGTTTTTCAAAAAATTCAATCTTACAAAGGGTGTTGATACGTTCCAAAAATGCATTGTTTTGCCTCATCCCTATTTGCCTCTAACCAGGGTTGTAGCTAGACCAATTTGAGTGCCGGACAATTTTACTGACGGCGAACGGAGTAAGTGTAGCGAACGAAGTGCAATGGATCATGGAATGGGGTCTAGAGGCCTTCTTAATGTTTTTTAAGGGGTTATAAATACACTTTGAGGGTTCCTGCAACATAATTTCTTGTTTTATGAGGCAGTTTAATGATTTTTTCCACAAATTGTAAAAAATAAAAAAAAAGTTTTTTAGTGCCGGATTTTTTACCTTTTTTTTAAAGAGTGCCGGACGCTGGGCACGACTTCCGGACGGCCCCGTCCGGCGTAGCCGTCCGGCGTAGCTACAACCCTGCCTCTAACCTCTCGAAAGAGGCACCCGGAAGTATGTATATAGCAAAATGTTTTAAATATAGCCAGCCATCTGTCCATCCAATACCAATAGACACTGCATGGCGGAGGAGGTACATCAAGTTATGGATGAATCGAGGATATAGCATAAACTGTATGCCTCGGACAACTACAACATGTATGTGGCAGAGGGATGATTAAAAGCTTTTTCAGGTTGTTATGTTTTTGGACTGCAAGTTAGCTCACAAACAAGCATAGGGTTTTTATTGACCTTAACCCTAACTCCCGGGGCGTGTTTTTGTGAATTAAACTATCAGGGAGGAAAAAACGGGTCAAATTTGAGGGGAAAATCAGTCTCTGCACGCGCCACGGATTGAACCCATGCCACGTGCTTGCAATTCTGATTGCTCTACCGACTGAGCTACATGGGGGATGTTTACAAGTTGAACCACGCGCTGAGCCTGGCACGAGATTGATGGCCGCAGAGTGGTACAAGATTGTAGCACTGTAGGGTTTTGTAAGTCCACAGAAGCTTAGGGCAAAAGGCAGCTGTAATTTGAATGAATGCTTATAAACAGACTTTTGTGTAATACTCATGTTTCATTCTGCTCTTGTAGCACTAAAGTAGCAGACCAGTTATCAAATAGCACTGAAACATCAGGAGGGGTACTACTATTTTGTAACATTTTGACGCCATGAATTCACCAAAATGCATAGATTCTTATTGCTGTCATCGCTTGGTATGAACAATTGGAACCTTAATGAGAATCCATTGAGATTCTGACAAGTTTGTTTCAATTCAAGAAGATCCATAAATTAGCTCAAACGGTTTAAAGGGGAGCAGTGGGAAGCATACAATTCCATATAATAAGGCTCATCCCTTGCAGCGGAACCACATCAGAATTTGGGGGGACAGGAACCATTTAGGGGGACAGGAACCATTTAGGGGGATGAGGGAGGTTGGTTGGGGGATGACTGACCAACTAACAAATCCTATGCAAAGCAAAAAACCAGTGACACATTTTACTAGTATTTCATTTTGCCAAATTTCTTTTTAAATTTGGAGAATCTCCTGACCAGTGATAATGATATTCTGGAATTAATTCATAAGAGATGATATTAAAGGTAGATGTTCCGATTTCAACTTGAAGTTTTCTATTCTACATGAAAGGTCATCCTTAAAAACGTCGTGTCCCAAAATTTGAGATGCATAGCTATTATGGTTCTTATTTTAGACGCTGTGAACTGTACCCATTGAGTAGTACACAAACTATATCGGTGGTAACCACCATTCACGGTAATTCAACGCTATTTCGTCGATTTCTCTGTCATTATACCGAATTAGGCCGTCAAATTTCAGTATGATGATGAGAAAAATACGAGCTTTCATATGATATGAAAATCTCCGTATGTTTGAAATAATTCTGTGTTACGAAAATGTCATCGGGTCATCTACCTTTAATGACATGGCTTCCCTATGGTTCTCTTTATGGAAGGGTACATGTGTAGAGGGAAGTATTTCAGTGAGCAAAACCAAAAAAGCTTGTTTATGTGCATTGTATTTGCCATCAGGGTGGAAAGGTTGTCCTCCCCTTATATTTCATGACCCCCTCTGCGTTCCCCATTACATTTGCCAAGCATCCAATAGAACATGTGTAATAAATATGTCCCTGCCCCCACCTCCCACTCCAACCCCATCCCCTGAGGGATAGCCTTTCTATAATGCCAACAGGTATTCAAATTCTGGTATCACCTAAGCAAAAGGTTTCATCAAGTTTGCATGTCAGTAATGTTAGATTTCAAACTCTATAATTCCCCACCTCTGAGCAAGATGCCTTCAGGGTCACTGACCTCCTTCCATGCCCTGTAGCTCAAGAAGGCAACCAAGGCACAAAAATCTTTAAACCTCTGTCTCCCGTTTCTTTAATTTACATGTGTAAATGGACCAAAATGCTTGAGGTATTTCGATTGATTTGCCAAGTGGCTAAGGCATGTGGCATCATCACTGTCCCTGGCGTTTTGCAACAGCGGAAAATGTTCACTTCGTAAAAGCTATTTCCTTTTAGCCGAGGTTTGTGCTTTTGCAAGGCGTTTAAGGTTTCGAGATGGAACAAATTAGAGTGCGTCTATGACATAGTTTTCGGGCTGTGGGGTCGGTGAACTTGAATGTATTTTGATCTGTTTAATCTAGTTACTAACTGACTTGCAAAATCTTGGTCTAGATTGAAAGGGGCCAGCTCTACCAGAGATGGAATATGTGCACTGTTACTAAATTAGAAATAAAAAATTATCTTGATTGCTTTTGCTCAAATATTTTTTAATATGAAGATATTGATAATTCATTTTGGCCCTGTAATCAGTTTCATATCATTACCAAAAATGTTATTGGGTGACATAATGTTGAATTGTTGACATTTTTTTGATAATGCGGCGAAGAAAAAAAAACCAGTTGTACGGCCCGACCGACCCATTTGTTTTGATTTGTTTTAAATTTATTATATTTTAGAAATAATGTGAATTACCTTTACAACTGCACAAACATTATATACAAATGTAGGCCTATACAAACATATAACATTTCATAACATGCAAACTAGTTTGATATCAAGCAAATTGAGTGTGACATAAATAACCATTTTAATCCATCAGTCCCCATCCCTGCAGATATTTTATAGCGACTGTCTTCCTCTCCCACATGAATTACAGAAATTGACAAGATATTAAACCAATTTACCTGGTTTAAAATCTTTTGTGTTGAGCTGCAAAGGCTGAAGCCATCCCATTAATGGGGAAAATTGTATATGTTTGGTTTTAAATTGAATCCCATTTTACGGTCTGTAAAAATCTCCACTATAAGTGTCTGTTCAAATGTATGTAAATTTCTCAACATGCATCTAGATGTAAAGCACAGAAAAATCAAATTTGACTCGAGATTTAATAACAAATTAGAATGGTCAGATGTTAAAAAAATGTTGGGTAGTTGTTTTTCTATGGTTTTAGGGATGCATCATAGATTTTCAGGGGGGCAGGGGACATGGAAGTTTGGGTACCGGTTTAGGTACCCTCCCCCCGGAGAATCTAGTGGTGCATCCGTCCATTAGTCTGGTTACAGGCAAACAAACTATTTTTTAATATGGATTCTTTTGTAGTGGAGTGAAAAGGTTTTAGTCTCATTATTTTACTAAATTGAAGGAATATTTATGAGGAAGGGCACAAATACACTCACGCAGTTCAGATTGATTGGTATTCTATTATGAAGCCTCAAATGGTCTGATAAAATTTGGAACAGCATAATTTAAAAGAAATTTGGGTCAAATCAAGATATCCAGTTTTTAAGATTACGGTCCAATGGTTTGGTATGGTAAAACCTTCATATAATGCTAATTCAAAGGTCGCAATCGAAGTTGATGTCAAATTTCAAGCCAACCCCACTCTCTGTAAACGCAGCTTTCACATTATACTGGGCTTGTTGCATGTTGTCGATGTGTGTAATAGAGAGGTGCCGGAAACGTAGCCTAGAAAAGTTTAGATTGATTTAGAATACAAGACGTAAAGGCCCCCAAGCCATAACCAACATGCAGTATGCCAGAACTACTAATACTGTAAAAACGATCAACTGATAAAGAGCAATTTGCAATAACATTTTAAGAGCATAGCAATCGAAAACAAGTTCACTGAGTGAAATGACTGATCCATCTATAGCCTTGTTTGTGTTGTTAAAAATGGAGTTAGTGTTGAACAGGTCTAATTTTATTCAATGGTTCTCCTTCACAAAAGGAAATTCTAAACCAAACTTCATCACTGTGCATGTATTTTACAGTCCATATGTCAAGACAAGAAAAGCAACATTTGTGCCTATTTCCACGTTTTTGTAAGGTTGTAAAATTGTTTGTTTTTTTGTTTTGTTTCCCACTAGGGCAAACAAACTATTTTCCCCCTAATACATGTAGACGTACAGTAAGTTTCTAAAGGTATGATGATCGGTGTTACTTTATGATCATATTATTTACCATAACCATACTAGAGGCCACAAAAGGCCACAGCAAATAGCTGCTGTACCGCATGCTTGACGATTTTATCTTGCGGCACAGTCCGGCACTCTGTCAAATGGTCTCAAAACTTTTTCGAGCTCTCACATTTGCGCAATCAGATAGGCGTCCGCCTGCCATGCCGGAGCCCGGTTCGATCTTGATCCCCTAACAATTTAATGTTCAAACACGCTTAGGGAGTTAAGGTTTTTAAAGCGAAGCCATCAAAAAATTATCCATATTCATTAATGTTGTTTTTCTCTTATCTTGAAATTATTTCTTTTACGCTCCTTCAATGGCGGAACATGTGCTACTTCAAGTACCTGAAGGATGAAAGGTCATAATCAACTTCATAATGAATCTGAGTATGTTATTATCATCCGAGTCATCTCAATGGTAAAATCATCCTTGCGTGCTAGCGCAATCTCTTACATATCACAACTTTACCAAATTAAGTTATCCAATAGATGTTGTTTTTCTCTTGGCTTCTATTTCATTTTACAAGCCATATTGCAGGCTATTATTACTGTCATGGTCATTTTGACACGATCAATTTTTCATACTATGCTGATTTGAACCATTTTGCTTTTCAAAATTTACGCTTTGAAAGTTTCTTACATATAATTTATAAAAAAGAAATAACAATTATATTTTTGTGATTCTATGTTAAAGGTAGATGTTCTGATTGCTGGACCCGATTTTTAACTTGATGTTTTCTATTTTACATGAAAGTTCATCCTTAAAATTGTCACATTCCAAAGTTTGAGTTGCATAACTCCAATGGTTCTAATTTTAGAAGCACACAGTCGCACAAAATATGCCCATTGAGTAGTACACTAACTTGCTGGTGGTTAACCACTTTTGGTAGTATTCACCACATTTTAGCCTATAATTTTTAAATGGAACATTTCTGGCCCTTAAGATTTTACAGACATAATGAGAAAAATATGGGGGTTCTTTTGATATCAAAATATCTTGATGTGAAAATATCTTGATGTGAAAAAAAAAGTCATAGCCCAAAAAAAGGTGATCGGAACATACACCTTTAACTTAAGCATGAAAAGCGTGAAAATGTACATGATGTAGCTAAAAATTACAACAATTTCCACAGTACATTGTACACTCATACTGGAATCCCTGTAAAGCAAATTAATTTCATTTTTGGTCACATTTTTTCTGCAATTTAATTTCACAAATTCATATCTTCATGATTAAAATATCAAATTGGTAGCGAAATTAAGTTGTTTTACAGCTTTAAGTCTCCGAAGGTCTTTGAACCATTATATAATAATCTTCTCCTGCCTGGCAACGCCATCAAAATCATTGCTGCATGCAGGCAATCTCTATCATTCACAATGTAATTAAATTAACCATGTTGTTTTCCTCTTGGTTTCGTAAGCATTATAATACGAATGACTGTCAGTGTTACCAAAAATATTGTTATTGAAATAACATTTTGTACTTCAATTCACAAGATGTGCAAACCTTTGGAAAAATCCATGCATATTTTACACTCTAAGGCTCCCAAAAATTTTGAAACATGCATGACAACATTTAAACAAAAGATGGAGCCCCAACCTGAGACTAAAATACCTATTTTAGTCTCAGCTACAACTATCATCCCAGAGTAAGTTTGGAGAAATTTGGAATCCCACACGAAAAATAATTAAACAACTGTTTTTTTGTTTTACTTTAAAATCATGGTATTTAGAGTGAAAATAAACTGTCCGCTAGCAGACAATCTATTTTCAACCCTTAAAAAACAATGATTTTGAAGTAATTAGGAATCGTATCACTCTGTAACTTAGAATATATTTATGATTTATGATCAGAAATGTACAGCTGCGAGAAAATCTACTTTCTAAAAATAATCATGGGTAAAGGGTGCCCCTTGGAAAAGATCACATAATATGCCTTTAACCTATTTAATAAAATAATAGAGATATTGAACTCCTATAAAATGCAATTGGTTTCTTTCATTGTCCAACAAAAATCAATAGTTCACTTCCAATGCCAATCCTGAAGTTTTGTATTGATTTTTGAAACTGAAATAAACACAGTTCTGTACTGGTTCTGTGCAACTAGGCCATGCAGTTCAAGTCCAAAGATATTAACCCAAAATAGTGTTGGGAGTTACCGTTTAATTTCCCATCAGTTTAAACGAGCAGGTAGCAGGATATTCAGGTGTTTTTTTAACTATGGGCAACGGAATTGCCCTTGTGTGAACGTTTATAAAATGTAAAGCCTACAAAAGAATAGCATTTTCTATTGTTAGCCAGAATCCCTGGATTAGGCTTGCATGAATATGCAAAGGTTATTCAAGCGGGAAGCTTGAATGAGAGCCCTGGCGGGCGTCCATCAGTGATCGTTCTGTCTACACGCGAACTGGACGTTTAGATTTTATTCTTATATGCTGTTTAGCATATTGTTTCCGTATAACAGATAGTATTAATGCAAGTGTTTTCTTTTTATTAGATGAGTAAATCTGCATTCACTCACAGAGGGACAGTTAGCGTAGAATGTGCTGGAAATTTGAAGGTGAAGCTGAAAGGCATATAAGATAGGTGTCTCAGTTGGTAAGGAGAGAGGTATTAATTAGGAATTCGGTGGCGCATCATACATCAAGTTTTGAGGTATGTGTCTATTCTTAATTCGGCCTAGCATTAGGCCTTCTACCGTCACCGATCCTGTCCGTCCGCAGTTCGTAGCAGATGAACGACGTACCCCAATTTATGTCGCATATAATTGTTTCTATTACAGATAAGACAGGGAGGAAGGGCGCAATAGAAAATAGTTTATTCACGGTTAAGCTTGCGCATTAGTGAATAAGTAAATAAATCTTTTGTTTCACAGCTACACAACTGCCAAATGTTGTGCCTCCAGTAAAATGCAATTCTTGCAAAATAAACCGTTCGTAATCAAGCTTTCCGACACATTGTTCAATATCATATGGATCATGAACTATTATTTTATTTGGTTATGTTTTATTTCTAAGCTTACTAAAATGGTTGAAAACCCCAAATGATCGCACGATAACGCAAATACCCGATTCCGATTTTATTTGTAAACCTCTCATCAATCAGAGCACTACTACGTAAACTGCTGATGCCAGACGATGGTGGACATAGAAGTGTTAATGTGTAGTGAATTTAGCAAACGTCTAGTGGCCTTTCATTTGTTGCTGAAACATGTAAACGTCCCCCAGCACTAACCCTATCCTTCTTCATCAAAACAAAACACTACATGTAGTGAACTCCTGATGCGTTTGGGCGGTTATCAAATGGCGAAGAAAAACTCAAATTTATCAAGTAGAGGGCAGAATTTCGGCGCGAATCATTCGCGTAAAAACACTACAGCGTGAATCCATGTGGATTCACGCAACAAAAAACATGCCGAATTTGGAAGTTGTGCAAGCTTATAGCCTTATTCTTGATATTATTTCCATTCATTTCGCAAAAATCCATGGATTCTCAAAATTTGCGAGAATCCAGATTCTCGCAAAATCCTTCCGCGAGAATCCGTTTGGATTCTCGCGGCTCATAATGAAATTCTACCCCTGTCAAGACGACCCTGTGGCGTGACGTACATTGTAGGTGTATGTTCCGATCACTTTTTTGGGGCTGTTATTTTTTTGTTTGTGTACTACTCAATGGGCAACTTTCTTGTGACCTTGTGCTTCTAAAATAAGAACCACTGGAGTTGTGAAACTCAAACTTTGGAATGTGACAATTTTAAGGATGACCTTGCATGGTAAATAGAAAACATCAAGTTGAAATCAGGCCAGCAATCAGAACATCTACTTTTAATTGTAGGTGTCAGACTTCCACGAGGGCGACCCAGGTACAATCCTCGGCGCCATTGCTAGATTTTCCAAAAACAATTTGACCCATTCCCCCCCCCCCCTGATGGTTTGCCGGGGAGTTAGGAGTTATTATACTATTATAATAGCAGCATCCATATTCCATGGCACCCATTAATATCACAATCTAACAAACTTTTATCTAAATAAGCTGAAGCGAAGGCAAAACAACATGTTATATATTGATGAGTTGGTTTCACCATAAATACTGGAGTATTTATGGTGGTTTCACAAACCTTTGCATTAAATTAATCCTCCCATATATCTCTGTGAAAACCTTGACCTAAAAGATGTTGCTGCAAGTCCTCCTTCATCCCCCATCTAGGGAGTACTGTTTTGAGTAAATGAGGTTATTTTCAATGCGCTTAAATCTTTCACGCTCTTTCCATCAATTTTGCATTGTTACATTGTGATTCTGATTCATACTTTAGGCAGAACTGCAAAATCAACGCAACTGACCTCAATAGTATAAGTAACTTTATGGAAACCAAATAATCCTATTCCTCCTTCATCCCCCATCTTGGGAGTACTGCTTTGTGTAAATGAGATTATTTTCAATGCGCTTAAATCTTTCACAATCTTTCTATCAATTTTGCATTGTTAAATTTTGTGATTCTGATTCATACTTTAGGCAGAACTGCAAAATCAACGCACTGATTCAAGAGTATACTGTAAAAGTCAATATTTTCGCGATAAGATATTTTCACAAAAATAGGGACAGCGGTCCCAAATAGGTCGTCCGTTTATAGGGTAGATTAAAAACAAGATGGATCTCAAACCACAGGCATCTAGAAAGAAAGAGGTTAGACCACTAGCGGATCCAGGATATAAAAAATAAAATAAACATCCTGGAGTTTGGTTGCAATTGTACTTCACCTGTTTAAATGTAATTAATTTTACATATGCAGCTAATTTTACATCTTGACCTCATATGACCTTTGACCTTGGTATGTGACCGTTGACCTAATTAACATATGAATGTTTCCATGTTGCATCCGTGACCCAAGTTTGGTTGCAATGGGTCATTGTATGGAAAAATGAACAAGAGACAAAAAAAAATGAACAAGAGACAAAAAAAAAGTGTACTAATTTTTACATCTTGACCTCAGATGACCTTTGACCTTTCTATGCGACCTTTGACCTCATTAACATATGCGGGTGTCCATGTTGTATCTATGACTGAAGTTTGGTTGCAATTGGTCATTGTATGGAAAAGAAATGGAAAAATGTAATCAATTTTACATATGCAGCCATTTCTACATTTACATCTTGACCTCAGATGACCTTTGACCTTGGTATGTGACCTTTGACCTCATTAACATATGAAGGTTTCCATGTTGTATCTATGACCAAAGTTAGGTTACAATTGGTCATTGTATGGAAAAATGGACAAATGTAATCAATTCTACATATGCAGCTTGACCTTTGACCTTGGTATGTGACCTTTGACCTCATTAACATATGAAGGTTCCCATGTTGCATCTATGACCGAAGTTTGATTGCAATTGGACATTGTATGGAAAAGAAATGGAAAAATGTAATCAATTTTACATATGCAGCCATTTCTACATTTACATCTTGACCTCAGATGACCTTTGACCTTGGTATGTGACCTTTGACCTCATTAACATATGAAGGTTTCCATGTTGTATCTATGACCAAAGTTTGGTTACAATTGGTCATTGTATGGAAAAGAAATGAACAAATGTAATCAATTTTACATATGCAGCCACTTTTACATATACATCTTGACCTCGGATGACCTTTGACCTTGGTATGTGACCTTTGACCTCATTAACATATGAAGGTTCCCATGTTGCATCTATGACCGAAGTTTGATTGCAATTGGACATTGTATGGAAAAGAAATGGACAAAACAAAAAGTGTATACCAAATTGTAACAAAAAGTGTATACCAAAAAGTGTATACCAAATTGTTGACACACACACAGACTACACACACAGACTACACACGAAGGATGCTGCCATAAGGTCTCTTCCTACGGACGACCTAACTAAAAATGGTCATAACAGGCATTTCACGATTTTTTATTTTCACGATTTTCAACATTTGTGAACATAAGTCAATGGAAGTCAATAATTTTCACGAGTTTATATTTTCACGGATGAGGATTGATTCGCGAAATTCGCGTAAATAAAAACCTCGCGAAAATTTCTGCTTTTACAGTAAGTAACTTTAGGCAACAATAGAATCCTATTCTACAGCTTCTCGGCCCTCTCAGGTAGGGACAATCGTTCTGTCAAAAAAAAATTGTGAACAAGTTGGTAACATTTTCAACAATTTTCAACAACAACAAAATGAAATTAAAAGAAAAATTCAATAATTTCAATTTTTATGAATATTTGTCATGAGGATTGGTGCAAAATATCACTCGCCCATCAAATTTTTTATTTTTATTTTGTTGGATAAGTGTAAGAATATACATGTTTGTCCGCTATGTACCATCCATCCATGAATGCCAACAAACTGATCAGGAAAAAGTACATCTTGAGAAGTGATGAGAGGCTGATGATGATCCTCGGTGCATCCTGGTCAACTTAACTACAGATGCTTTTTCTGGGTCAATATAATTTATGCGAGGATGGAGGTATTGAATTTAATTCATACACTCTATGTAGTGTTGAACCAATCAGGAAGCAGGAATTACAAATACGTGGAGTGCATTGAAAGTGTCCACTGCACTCCGCGTGTGCGCCGTTCTAATCACACAGTGCGCGTTTTGTTTTGATTCGTTGTTCAAGATTCGCGGGTTCGCCGATTTTCACTGCGGGTGTTAGCAAACTTGTTAAAGTGTTTTTAGTCGTTTTACATAGATCAAAATTATGCTTAAATTGTGAATTTTTATTTGTATAATGTCGTGTATGAATTAGGTCAATGCATGCGTATGTTTTGTTTCTCGAAAAATTAGAAAAATCAATGCACTTGCGCAAATGTTGATATGCTCACAATAGCACTCCCCCTTCGGGGTCATGCCATTATTCACACATCAACATCAGCGCGCGTGCATTGATTTGTCTAATTTCTCTCGAAACAACACATACGCATTTATTGACCTATAATTTTTTTCTTTTTTCTTAATGAAGAGATAGAAGAAGAAATGTTTATTTCCCACGAAGCAAACAAAATTTCACAAAACAAAAGGCTACATGTAAATTGTAGACTTCGCTCTATCTATTTCCAATACTGTAAAAGTGGAAATTTTTGTATGTGTAATTTTTCGCACTTTGAAAATTTTATCAAACATAAATCCTAACTCTGCTATAATACTGTGCCTTCATTCACTTTTCGTCACAGTAACCTCATATTTCTGAAATTCTGAGAAATCCTGACTTTGGCGTACAACCATAAACATGACTACCTGATTTCATAACATGGTTAATCCGCTGGACAACCTTTAAAATTAATTTGAAGACAGCCCGTGATAAGTCAATGTGTTTATTAAAAGGTAAGAAACAACAATTTCAACCTATCTTCCCATACAACTATGTGATCTCAAAATGTCAATCAGGAATACAGTTAAATACACAGGAATAGCTTCTTTTTTTCAAAAATAGCTTGGCAATAAACATTGCTTCTCAGACCACTTAGCTACTGACAGGGACAGGTAACAATATAAATTGAAATTTATAAAGCATTTTATATTACTTGCTTTATACTCCGTATGTTATATACTCCATATTTTCAATAAAAATACCAAAGTGCATTAGTTATGATTTTGTGTTTCTACATACATGCGATTTACATTGTAGGCCTACACGTACCTATACCGTAACACATTAGTATTGGTGTTGGCGTTTAGGCGGCAGGTTCTTTATATTATTTATTGTTGGTGGGTTTTTTTTGGGGGGAGGGGTTATTTTTTATTTTGTTGTTATTGGGAATTGTTTTTGGGGGTTAGGGGTTTTCTTTTTTCTTTCTTTTTTCTTTCTTTTTTCTTTCTTTTTTCTTTCTTTTTTCTTTCTTTTTTCTTTCTTTTCTCTTTCTTTTCTCTTTCTATTTGTTTTAACCCCAACCCTACCATATCCCACAATATACCACGACTGGGCACGTTGGTACCACCCGGCGTGGAAGTTTTTCGACAAAAAAATGGACCCAATCCATATAGTTTGCGCAATACACTGCGCAGACTACCGTTGACAGTCGTGGTGTAGTGGGGAATCCTAAGCTCCACGTGCTGGAGGTCCCTGGATCAAATCCGGGGGGGGGGGGGGTATTTTCCACGTTGAAAAAAAAATGAAAAAAGTGGGGGGGGGGGGTAGAGTTAGGGTTAAAAGGCTAGATCGTGCACACAAATCAGTATGACAAATTTGATGTTCAACACTAATCTGGTGTTGCATACATAATTGATGAGTAATCATTTTTAAGAAGGGGTATGGATATAATTTGACTACATTACATGTTTCCCTGATCAAATGATTGATCCCAAAATTTACAAGTACTTTTGTTATACTTACTTATGAGTACCAAGCCAGTTCATTCATATCTGTAGGCTGCATAATTTATGAATAATTTACATGTATGTTGTGGCCCCCTCAAGCGCAAAGTGACCCTGCCGATTGGTTGGCCTAGTTCCAACATGAAATTCAATATGTATTTAGCAAGGTACGTTTAAGTAAAATCTTATGAGATAGGGTATCTCAGCACAGCTGAAACTATACCAGTAGCCCCATCATTCCCTCCCCCTCTCTCCCTTCCTAAGTTCCCAATGAAAATTGTTGCTATAGTACGACTAATACCAAAGTGGCACAAAAATTGCACAATTGCCCAGGAGTCTCGAATTCCCCTTCAAATTAGGCCCAACAAATATTTGTTGTGTTGCCCTCAGCGACCGACCCTAAAATATCAAAAATCGGTGTGACATTTTGTAATTTTTTTTTTAAGATTTAAATTTTACCCGAAAAACATTTTTACCCTACAATTTAGGTATGCGCACGTTACACAGGTCAACCGGGACACGCACGCATAATCTGGTTTTTACAAAAGCTTGAAGTTAAAATAAAACTCTCGAAAATGTGAGCTAATTTTTGCCGATAAAACATCAATCATTTATATCTAAATCCTTTGCCAAATAGCCACATGCTTATAAATCATGATTAAAAAATTACGATATTGTTTCTAGAATTAAATCGTTTAAAATTCCTAAATTTAAATCCTGTGCCAATTTTTATTTTTATTTTTATTTTTTCATGTAGAAATCACAAATCATGATGATTAAAAAATTACGATAAAGTTTTCTAGAATTAAATCGTTTAAAATTCCTAAATGTAATCAGGTAAAAATAGCCCCATATATATATACAGCGTATGTTATTGGACCAGCCATCGGATGCAGTAATAACCAATCAACAAGACAGAAAGTCAAATTTCTAGGCCTGGATACGAATACATGTTACACGCCTACCCAAATTGTCAACATATTACAATTTTCTACTTCAGATAAATAAGTTTGCTTGAATAAATAGTTTTTAAACTATTATCACACTAGAAACATAAGAAAAATTGACATTACCAAATTTGTCTTGACAAGTCAGTAATATTTTTCAGCAAAAAACGGAAGGGAAAAAAAGAAGGAAAATCAACCAACCGACCCGACCTCAAGATTTTTGGCACTTGAGGGCAACACAACCCTTTTTGTTTGCCTTATCAAAATTCCACTCTAAAGGCTAAATCTTATTTATTTCTCTATTTAAAATGCAAACATTTCTCTCCAAAATAGCAACATTTACTGAGAATGTGGTTCCCCAATTCCTCATATTTTCCAGGCATGACAATGCAAAACCTGGCATCAGAAAATATCTTATGGGCGCACATCACTAAATCACTCCTCGTTTTGTGTAATGGTAGCAAGTTCCGGCAAAAACAAAAAACGATTTTGTGATTAATGGGGTCCTTTGGGAATCAGTTTGGCGTGAGGATAGCGTTTCATAATTAAAATGAAAGATAATCTCTTGTACTTTGATCAGGATATTGCAAAATATTGATTTTCGATTGTATTGAAAATTTATCACGCGTATGAACACACGTGATCGGAGGCGGTTAGAAGGCGAGCGTCCGGGCTGAAAATAGGGGTGGCGCTGTTTAAATGATCGTATCGTAAAATCGAATTGGAAGGTGTAACACTTCTTGACGATTTTATGAAATTTGAATGTTTGTTTATTAGAATAAAGCATTCGAGACGTTCCAAAAATGGTTACTAAGGGCCCAAAATAGCGACTCTTTTAGCCCTAATTTACATGTAATCCAATGGGCGGTATATTTAGTGCTGTGCCCCCTTATAGTGTGGAGTAAATCCAATCCATGTTAATTCATAAAGATTTGCCCAGGTGGTAATATTAAGGCCATGCCCATGCTGTTGGCTGTTTGGTGCATTGTACATGTACGTGGCCTGTTAGTGTTACCTGTATTACATACATCAAACCAGTGACAGTTATCAAACACACTGTAAAAGCTGAAATATTTGCGGTGGTTTCATTTTTCGCGCAAACTCCTTTTCCGCTAAAATTATAACACATGAAAATATTGTTTTCAACATTCATGCAGTGCATCCAGACAGTTGCCCACGAAAAAAACAATTCGCGAAATGTCTTTGATTTAAAAATCTGCGAAAATATGTGTACGTGAAAATATCAGCTTTTACAGTATAAAAGGTTACTGTAATAAAAGTGGTAATTTTTGCGCGATTAAATCTTCGCGCTTTGCGTTAAGGGGTCCGGGGGTCCAGAACCCTTTAGATTGACAGTTTTGACTAGTTTTGACCCCTTTAATTTCTAATTTTGTGTAGTTTTAGATACCTCAACACCTAGTTTCCTCGATTTGGACCCCTGCAGGTCAGCGCTAACCCTGGCGCTGTGCTGTGTGTACTATACGAGTCGTACATATTGTACACATGGGCATCCTAGCCATTGCAGTAAACCTCTTTCTTGAAACTCTTGTTCAAATCAAATCATGTTCCAATGGTTCAATCCCAATGAACATGCACTTGTCTGTCTGTTCTCTTAATATACTAGGTCAATTAATGTATAAAATGTACATGAAGTGCTGTTTCGAGAGAAATTAGACATGACATACCTCGACCGCTAGTTTCCATCCATAATTTGGCACGGTTTATCTACAAGAACTCATACAGGAATACAAACCATCTCAAAATTTACGATCGGCTTCAACACAACAACTTACCATTGCCTCTGTGTCAACTTTAACTTATGGTTATTGTTCATTTCATTTCGTCATGCTTCAGCTGAACTTTGGAATCAACTTCCGCTTCACATCAAGAATGGCAAAACTCTTAGCCATTTCAAATCGTCTCTAAAGACACACTTATTCACAATTGCTTTTGATGATTGATATTCCCTGTTCACTATGTTTTTGCATGTTATCCTCATATTGTATTTTTCTTATATTGTAATGTTATTTAAGTGTTGTTACGTTTATCTGTTATCTTAGAGACTTCGGTGGGAGGCGCTTTAGAAGCACTGTGTTATTATTATTATTATTATGATTATGAATGCATGCATGCTGTCACCAGTGCCTGTTAACAATCAAAATCCTAGTTTTGATCCTATAGGCTATAACATTTTATTATTCAATAGGCCTGTATATCATTGTAACCATTAGGCCCTTCACAATTGATTTTGAGTTTCCCGTTGCCGCCCGCGTCTGAAATTGAGAATTATGAAATATGTAATTATTTTATTTTTATTTAGGATTTTCACCTTTAAAATGACTTTCAATAAACTTCATTTACTACTTTCTGACTTTAATCATATCATTCAAATAAGATGATATACAAACATAGAACATGATTGCAGTACTAAGTGGGTATCAAATTTTAAATAATAATGGGAAAATAATTAAATGCAGAGTCCTCGATATAAGGAGTTGAAAATTGGTTGTGACCACAAAATAATTAGTTTCAAAATAAAGAAAATAAAAGATAATTAATAATTAAAAGCCACCTCGTCCCTTTTTTAAACCTTTAAAAACAGGAAACTCAAAATCAATTGTGAAGGGCCTTACATTGTCATTGGTTTCAATCCAAACCTGGTCCAGCAGTACTGACCATGGTCAGTTGTTCACCATGTGTCACTGTCAGAAAGTAGGTCACCTCATTCACCTCATTTAGTGGTCAAACACTGTATGGGGCTTAAAGCTGATTAAAGTCTTAATAAGCCTAAGCCATGTGATACTGGGTCATATAATATGGATCCACTCCAGTGTCACACAATTTATATTTCACAATTTTCATACAGCAGTGGGTGTTGTTGTTTTCTTGTTTTACCACTGTTTATCAATCTAACTATTTTTATAATGTTTTTTATTTATTATTAATTTTTAATTATTATTTTAAATAAATACCAAGAAGAATCATTACATTCACAAAAAAGAAAAAAATATATTAAAAGTTAAAGCAGTGTGCATTTGTGCGAATTAGTCATGGCGATTGTGGAATATGTAATGTTTTTTAAATAATGCAAAATGATCTATATCGATGGCAAATTTGTTATTGTATACGACGAAAAATGTATCATCTTGACCACTTCCACGATTAAATATGCCATTCAAAACAAATTAAATGTTTCTTGTTCGGTCAATGACTTTACAACTTTTTTATTCATCTTGATGACAAATAATAATATCAACAAATTGGATGTAGTTTACATAGATCTATCTGCAAATGACATTCTTTAATTCTTGCATTATATTTATAAAAGCTGTTTTACTTTCTTCTTTTTTTCTTAAAAGGCCAAGTAACAAAAATAACGTGTATGTTACTCGTCCTGACTTTTCAAAAAAGTTGGTGAGGGAGGGCAGGCCCTTATTATTTGCTATTTTCCATTTTTTTGGTCATTTTTCCAAGATTGGCACCATGTCTAAGAGTAAGATGGCCGCCATAACATATTTAGAGATGATTTTATGGTGCCGTTTAAGATTATTAAGGTTTAATGTAGATCAACCAAATAATTAATATATATCATACTGTCCACTTGTCAAGAAAGTTGCTAATAATATATCACAAACAATAATTTGCAGCTTGAATGACAAATGAACAGTGTGTGATCAATTTAGGATTGTTTGATTGGACCAACTATAAAATTGATGTCGCATGCAAATATGCATGCAAATAAGCAACACAGTGTTAAAGTATATTCTTATGTTTTATTGCAATCCCAAAAAACATCACTTACTTCCATTGAAACCAATTAAATATTAACAATTATGGCAGGCTGCAAACAGCAAATCCCTGATCAGCCCCGACTTCATGAGGGAATATCAATATTTTAAAGCTGGCATTCCAGCAATATAAATAAAAGTTTTTCATTCTTAAATCTAAACATAATTAGTGACACAAAATGAGAAGCATATCTTCTGATTTGATTGCATGCAAGTCCTCAAAATCAAAATGCATGCAAGAAAGATGATGACATGGTCAATAAAAATGAAGGATAGGCCTACACTTGATAATAGCCTAATACTATAGGTGTGAGAATTATGGCAATGATTTTTATTTTTATTTTTAAAAATTTATTTTTAAAATTTATAACAAATAACAAAAATTTGGTGCGGCGTCCAAAATCGGAGCGGGAGGTGACGTGTAACATGTTATTTTTGTTACTTGGCCTAATAAGAAAAGGAAGTTGAATTAGAACTTTCTAAAACTTTTTAATAATGTGTTGGTTTGTTTTAAAACCTACAATGGCAAATTGTGCAGTTCTTTGAAGATCCTATCTGATGTACAAGTAATTTGATGAGTGCCTTGTTTATTTTAATCATTAAAAGCTACCCTGGGGATTGAATCAGGGAAGTCAGGGCTTATTTATGAATGTCGTACAGTGTGTGGAAAGGAACCAAGAATATTTGCATTAAAGGCAGCTGAGATATGTTGCTCAAAATATTATTGATAGAAAAGATTGCAGGTATAAACATGGTTGTAGCTAGCGCAATTTTAGTGCCAGTTCCAGTTAGTTAATTATCATATTTTTAAAGCTTATTCTACAATTTGTGGTGAATATAGTGCCGGGCAGAAGAGCTCCCCCCCCCCCCCCCCCACCAAAAATAAAATCCCCTACAATACGTGTGTTGTCGCGTGTGTAACAAAACTTACCGATTTAGAGCAATCTGCTAAAGCTAGGCTAGTTTATTTTCAGACAGCATTGGAGTGTATTTTATTGTTTTGCACCATTTGGAGGAGTAATAAAAAATAAAAATAAACCAATGCGGGGTCAAAAGGTGAGGCGAGCGGCGCTACAAGAATTTTTTTCTTTTAAGGCGCCTAAAGTTTGTTTGTTTTATTTCAAAATGTTCAACAAAATGTTGCTAAACAAAAACAAAATGGCTTGACCTACCAACCTTCCTGCGAAGTCCATTCGTCGCCTAACACAATGAAATCAAACAATTTAAATATGTGAATGCGCACAAAAACTGAAATAATGATTTATGGACATACATAATAATATTATTATTAGCAAAAAAATATGGATGATCGTTTTATCCCTCCGATGTGCCATAGTCATTCAAACGTATGCCTGATTTTGGCATGAGTTACATGCATCGATCAAGGGAGAAAGACGAGTCAAATTTGGGGAGACTGAAAGATCAGTTTTCGCACGCGCCGGGGATCGAACCCTGTCCAGCCGCATGGCAGGTGGACGACTTTTGCATGCGCCGGGGATCGAACCCTGTCCAGCCGCATGGCAGGCGGACGACTAACTGATTGACCTAACGAGGGAGCTAAAAAAAAGTTAACCAGTTGACAGCTTGCCGGATTGTGCCACGAGATAGAATCGTGAAGAGTTGCGGCACGCAGAGGCTATTTGCTGCTGGCATTTTGTGGCCTCTGGTTAATTAGGGATGATTGAACAATCAACGCAAATATATCATGTTAGGCATTTTCCCACTTATTTTAAACCCCAACCCTCCACCCGGCTTTTTAATCAAAAACGAGGATTCGGGACACGATGAACAAATAAATTACCACTCCCCGACCGGAAATCGATCCGGGGACCATCCAGTCAACACATGGAACCGCCGGGCCGCAGCAGCATGAGCTCCCGGCATGAGCTATCAGTGTCACGTTTGTGCAGTTTATTGCGCTCACTTTATTTTTGGTATTTGGTAGGGTTAAGGTTTTAATGTGTTATATTATGCGTGCTGTACTACAATATATCATTGTTGTTTTGTTCATTAAAATTTAAATTTAAAACTATTTTTATGAATCCGATATATTTTCTGGTTTTAAACGTGGAATGACATTCACTGAACTGAAGTGAATGAATGAGTAGCTCAATCAACTGGCATATTGAATTAAATCTGTAAAATATTAAGGTAAAATTACCCTAAAACAAATTATTTCTTTCATCCCCTTTCATTTCTAAGTTGAGAAAAACAACCAGGTAAATAAAACAATGTTCACAAAATCTATTATTCACAACACACAAATTAACGTGAATGAAAATCACCTGGCACCAACCATTATTTCAAATAGGGGTGATAAGAAAAACGTAGCGCCAGTTAGTGAGTTTGCAATTGATTTAAACCGTTCATAACGAATAAAATCTAAAAAAGCATTTCTTTATATCATCTTTAATATCATTTACAATTGGCAAATAAGGTCTACTACAAATTCGATTGACTTCCGACCTAAATAGCAGTCGTATTTTTCTCTTCGTTCAATTACACTTGACCTCTCTTGCTCCATTTCACAATGTGGTGACCTATCTGCATACAGTACGTAAAAGCTGTCACGGACACTAAAGGCATGAAACCCAACCACTTGCGTAAAATATACAAAGACATACCGTTTTATTTTGCCAACATTTTCCCCAATGGAGCAATGAATTACAATAATTTTGACATTTTTGGAAAGAAGAGGCTTTGTTCTTTACCTTACTGAAGCCTGGAGGCGATCGGCGATTGTAGTAGTCGGCGATGCTGCCCGTGTTTCTGTCCTATTTTGTGTTTCTTGTTCAATTTTCTTAGGGTCAGCCATTGTCGATAACGTTCCGCAGCTGGCAGATGGGATGGTTGATTGTCGGTAATTTTGGTCCAGTTTGGCTACGATGCAACCGATTTCATTGTAATTTTATGGGTAAAAAGATGAAAGAATATCTCATCTTCTCATCTACCCATCAAGAGGGCTAGTTGTAGGCATTTAGCCCCAAACTTGCCCTTTTTATTGAAGCTCTCCCTAATATTCCATCTTCGTGCCATGTGAAAAGAGATCGAGAAATATGCGTGAAAGTTTTCACCAAGGCAACACGTGGGGGCAGTATTTTACTAAAATAACCAGGGACAGGGAATCTAATCAAAGGACCCTGGCTGGACAACCGGGTGGACAACCGGGTTGACAATTGTGCCTTGACATTTTACTCAATGACTTGCCCTAAATTCAAATTCAATGACTTGATCCTTCAAATATATTAGAATGAAAAAGTTTATTGTGGTTTAGTGATTTGCTTGAGATGATCTAGTGATTTGCTTGAGATGTGTGACTTGGTCACAACACTGACATTTATATTCGCCATAAAAGAACTAATAGTGTCTAAAGAAAAATAGGGTTATATCAAGTCAATTTTGAATTTTCACCCTAAACCCGAAACATTTTGACGCGCCCCCTTTTTTTTAATCTGACCTATTGTCAAGGTCAAGAAATATAGTTATAGTTGTACTATTTTACATTAAGACCATTGTTAGCTGTGATTTTCTTCAGCATTGATTTATTAGGCAAAAAAAGGGTTGTTTTAAATGAGTAATGACATGAGAGACTGAAAATCTGTGCGGTCTGCAGATTTTTTTATTAGGTCAATAAATGCGTATGTTGTTGTTTTGAGAGAAATTTAATAAATGAGGCATTTGTAATGAGCCATCCATCAAGATGAACTATTCCGAGGCAATACAAATCAATGCATGCACGCACGCTGATGTTGATGTGCGATTAATGGCACATACCCACAGATCAACATTTGCCCAAGTGCATTGATTTGTAATCTTTTGAGACACAAAGCATACCCACTTATAATTGACCTAATTGGTTTAATATCCCCCCCCCCCCCCCAGGTTTTCAAAACTGTACACTTTTTGAGAGTTAACAAAAAGGTCCACATTTTTGGTGAAAGGTCTACTTTTGACAATATTCACCCCCCCCCCCCCCCCCTTTGCATTATGTATCACGCGTGCAATCAAGTCAGAAATGTGAGAACGGGAGGGAGCTGCAATTCTAGACAATTTTCAAATATTAGGAAATTCTAAACAAAATGTCAGTCAGGCCTAGTATTGATTCAGTAATCCTTGAGATAGACTTTGAAAAATTGGGAATGATAGACTTTGAAAAATTGGGAATGGTTTCTGAAAAATCGGTTTTGTTGTATGATGGTAAAACTGTTAGCCACGTGGAAAGTGGGTAAGAACTTCAATATTTGGATTGATTGAATGTGTCTTTCTCCTGCAGGTATTTTAGCAGGGCCAGATCCAAGAGATCGCAACACAAAATGGCAACCTCCCGTTACACTTGAGGGATTTGAGGACAGAGATTTGAAGGGAATAAAGATGGGCATATACCAACCTTACTTTGAGGCAAGTGTACATTTAGAAAATACAATTTGTAACTGTTTTACTCACAGATTTATAAGGAGATTCAGCACAACATTTATTGCCCTAATCTCTTTATGTGTAGGCGCCATTTTGAATTTCCACCATGGGGAGAAATTTGGAGGTATGTCGGAATTTTTTGGAACTAAACGGAAAAGACTGCTGTGTACATGTACTGGAGCCGTATCTCTCTCCGTGTTGGCAGGTTTGAAATACACAGAAAGAGTGACGCTTTCTCATGCCCATTTTCTGAAAAATACCCACATACCTCCATGGTGGAAACAAAATGGCGGCGGCGTACTGAAATCTACTTTTTAAATCTATGGTTTCACTATAGTTCTGTTAGTTCCAAATTGGCAAACCTGCTAATACAGTAGCGAATGAATTCAGAAGAGCGTGGGCACGTACATTGCTTGCATGGCGCATTGTGAATTGTGTGTGTGACGCTTGTGTATGCCAAATGAGTATGTTGCTTGGATTACTTTGATTTGATTTGATTTGATTTGATTTGATATTATTTGGGTCCTACACCCTGGATAACCCAATAAGCTTATTAGCTTATTTCCATTGGGGTCCATTAGATGTGTGAACAGATACACAGACCGGGATGATCCCCTACTCTTTACGAAAGAGTCTGTAACCTTTTAACGTGCTCGGGTATTGCTCTTCCGATGCACGGGACCACCATTTATACGTGACTTCCGAACCACTGTTTTTTTGCTGCCATTAGGAAATCGTCACAATCATTTCGCTTCATTTACCAGGCTACCGACGGCGCACACAGTATCAGCACTTAGATTGTAATATCCCCTAACAGCTCCCCAATCTCGCTTGGGTCGACGAAGCAATTGAGACTAAGTACCTTGCCCAAGGATACAAACAAGTTGGCTGTAGCGGGGCTAGAACTCACAATCTTTGCATCGTGAGACCGGCATGCTATCCACTAGACCACACATGCTCTCATAAACTTTTGCGAGAGGAGAGGAAAAACCGTGCATTTTTGCGAGAGGAGAGGAAAAACCGTGCATTATTTCTCGCCAATTTGAAACTGATTAAACTATATATACTGTGGGCTCATAATGTTTGGTAGAGTACAGATACAAACTATATTTTATTCTTATTATTTTTATTTAGTTTATCGAAATATGTTTTAAAATGTCCAAAGAATATAAAAAGTAAAATTACAAAGTAACAAACAAATTCAAATCTGAAATTTGAAGAAAAAATGGTCTGGCTTAGGCGATCAAAAACAACAACCCTGTTTGACGTGCGGACAGACCTGTCAAGTAGGGTCGGTCGGTTGGTCGGTCAGTCATTTTTTTTAACCTAAAATGTCACCAAAATCTTGAATTTTTAGAAAAAAATTGTGATAACAAATTTTTTGACAGATTTTCAGCCAAAAAAAACGATTTTACATGATTGAGAGAAAAATCTCCCCCCCCCCCATCTAAATAAATCCTATGGGCCTGGGTATAAGTTATATATGGGCAGATGGGCAGTGGCGTACCCAGCTTTTGGAAACTGGGGGGGGGCACATTTTTTTTTGTTGGTAGGGGTGTGCCGTGCCGCACAGGGTCTCAAAAAGGGGGGCTACAGAACTGAACTAAGTGGATTTTTGACGAAAAATAGGGTCTTGGGAACTGATTTTTTCGAAAAAGAAGGTCTTGAGAACTAGCCTATAGTTCAATTTTTATCAGCAAGAACGCAAATTGTCGATTTTTTTGTTTTTGTTTTAGAACGCAAAATTGGTGCTTTGGAACGCAAAATTTTGCAATTTTTGAATTTTCAACAAAAGTGGGGTCTTAAGAACTGATGCAGGCTCAAAAGGGGGGTCATAAGAGCTAGCAGCAGAGGGTGAAAAGGGGGGTCTTCAGCGCGGCTCATACCTATACCCTTTTCCAATGTCAGTGCCCCCCCCCCCCCCCCCACCCGGACTCCCCAAAAAAAAATCGTAAAACTTGCACAATTTTTTCCCGTCAGCAGCTGAAATCTTGATAAGTGGGGCTGGGTGTGGGGGTGGGGGGGTAGCGATGAAGTTGTCCGATAACCGGCAGACAAAAATCAGATGGTCAAAATCGCAAATCTACCGACGGAGGGTCGTTTTTACCGACAGGGTTATTTCACGCCACTGTATATGGGCGAACAGGCCTCTCAGGTTGGATCGGTTGGTCAGTCAGTTGGGATATTTGTTCCCATTCTAAATGACATAAAAATCGGTTTATTAAAGGGGCATTGAGAGATACGTATGGGAATGCGCCCTCAATTATCCTGGAAATCATTTTTTTAGCATCAAAGTAATACAAGCATATACTAACTACTATCTGAAACAGTTTACCAACATTGCCGTAATCATATAAAATTTCATGATTTTCTTAGTTTCGATATGATCATATCGAAACTAGGTGCTTAATTCTGAAGTTATACTATCTTTTTTACTTGCGGACTTTCGCGGCAAATCTCAACCAGGAAGTGCCCTTATTTGCGTATTTGGCATGAAGGCGATGTCGGAATTGTATGACATTTTGGATTTGGGCTATGTTGATGATTATCTTTACGTTATTTGCTCATTTAGTATATCAATACATCTCTCAATGCACCTTTATTAAAACTCACAGATTCTTGACAAACTATCAGAGATATTTTTGGATTGGTATTTAATTGCATGTAAAGTGTAGGCAACGTTATTATGTCAGGGCAAGAATGAAATTCTAAAAATGATGCCAATATAAGGCGGCTTTCTATTTTTTGGTTCCAGGTTAAGATGAGACAGTAGTCTACTTAACAGCTTGTTTAATTTCACTGTCACACTACTGAACAACACCCTCTGATACTTCGCCATGCCAAGAACCTCTCCATCCGAGAACCGCCCCAAACAAGTTCCAGGGTGAGATCAGAGGATGGGGAGCGGTCACTGTGAGTGAGCCCTCTATCGGAACATACACCACATGTAGCATGTGTCGAGAGTGTTGTTCATTTAGTGACAAGGAAAAGGGTCGTACGAAGAAGAAGATTAAGGCTATCTTTCATACGGGGTGTATGGAATGGATTTCAAATGGATATGCCTAATGACACAACACATCACATCAGCCATTTCTAGATTTGAGACATTTTTATTTATGACAATGACACTTGACATTACATATGATGTTACAAATTGTACAAGTTAGTATACAACATAAACCAGTTAGGCCTAACAAAATTAAAGGTTTTTGGATTTAAAAAAAAAAATGTTCTCTGTAAGTCTGGATCAACAACAACATAAAAAAATTGCGTACCACATAGCTTTTTATTCTAAAAAAAAAAGAAAAAGAAAAAGAAGTTTTTTGCAAAATGTTTCTGAGATAAACCTTTAATTTTGTTTGGCCGTATTTCACAAAATATCTTCATGCACAGATGCATGATTTTAAAGTTCATTCACTCTAAAATGGGTTGTGACCTAATATCACTAATATAATTGACCACCAGGAGGTCGGAGGTTGTCCTGGGTCTTTAAGTGCTGGATTAAAGTATTCTGACAAATAACAGATTATAAAATTATGGATGACTTTCTCCTCTTCCGTTTGAGATATTGTTTGCAAAGATCTGTTAACAATTAAAAACTCTACACCGCAAATAATGAGACAAAGTATAATTTTCATTTTTGTACTTGGTTTTTGAACAGGCAGAATTGTGTGACAGGGATGTGCATGGTTAGCCTTGGTTTCAGGCTTGATGAAATGTTGGTTAAACATTGATTTGGTTAAACATTGATTTTTCTATCAACGGTTCACTAGATGACGGAAATTTTTATTCTGACATTTGTAATAAAAGAAATATATACATATAATATGATTTTGTCACAACCGTTGAATACTGGAACATGGGGTTCCACAATGAGTGGCACCTCAAAAGACACACCTCTAGAGTTGGATATCTGGCTTTAATAACAGCCGTGTCAAGTCTCTCGTGCAATCAGTGACTGAGGGATATGACGCTATCAGTGACTGGGGTGATCAGTGCATGATCAGTGTCCGAGGGTAGTTAATTCATACTAATAGGCCATACCCTTGCAGCACACAGTCTAGATGGATGGATGATAGACACATAGGCTGGGCAATGTCTGGTGCCCTCATATTTAAGGAAAAAGAAAGTCATGACTGGTATCGTAGCATACTAGGTATTGAACCTTAAAAGCCAAACAAGATGGAGATGACTAACATGAGAGACTTGAAGCAAGTCTAGTACACGTTCTGCGTTGACCAATTGAGTTGGGGTTTCAGGTATGATCCTTATACAAAACATCGTTGTTCTGTCAAAATATTGTATTTTTTTCTGGTCCTTCAGCATGTATAAAATTAAACTGCCCAACTGTTATGCATAAGAAGTGTTGCTTTATACATGTTCAGGGGCAAGAGCATTTACAAGGGTTGAATACATGTGTTTTAGACCTTGAACGTGTTTAGAACAACTGCCCAAAGGTTATACGGAGCATTAGAAATAAGAAAAATAAACTGGTTATCCAGCGGATAACCCAGCAGAAGATTTTGGTTATCCGCCACAATTTGTTGTTATCCACAATTCTTTTAATTGTTTTGGTGTTTTGGAAATTTTGTCATTTAGGGTGCACAGATCACCAGTATTTTGTACGCTGGTTATACATAGGAAGTATTACTGAAAGGCCAGATGGAGATACCATATTTTGACAGAACAATGACGATAATCCCTAATGGCATTTTTGCAAAACAAAAGCTGCTGCTTGTCTTTTAAACAATAACATCAAATCACAGACGGGAGAAATAAATTCAAACTTTAGCGCCTACCAGAATTGTTACAAGTGGTGTGCCAATTCCTTGCGCAGGTGGGCTGTAAATCATTATGTCCAATTGCTATCATCATATGAGGGCACTTGCAGAGTGCAGTAGGAGCTAAACGCTACTTGCACGTAATCGCAATTTTAAAATGAAGGCGAGGCTCTTCCCTCTTATCAGCGCGCCCAACAGCGTCACACGATGCACAAACCTGCGCGAAACCACCGACGCAGTGTGGCGTGATAGTGTGTAAGGGGGGAGCCTTTGGACAAAATTCCAAACAGGCAAGCGTATGCTGTGTTTTCAATGCATAATGAAAATGCATCTAAGCGCTCACTTAAAACGGCTATGGCATGCAAGAGAGTTTGCTCAAATTTTGTCCATAGCATTATGATATCGACTATAATCATCACACTATTTTAGAATATTCACATTAAATTAAGCCCTCTGATAGCGATGTAGAAGTTTTTATAGTCTAACATCTCATAGTTGTCATGTTTAGTGTTGTATATTATCAATACTGAAAACAATAAACATAATACATACATTTTAACACTGGTACTCAATGTATACAACACCAACAATTGTCATTTTATAATACAATGATACATATGATTTAAAAAAATAAGGAATTGATAAAATAATAACAAGAGCAGGACATGCTCATCTCATATCCCTTGTATAGTTTTTGTGAGGGAAAAGCTCAAGCAGTGAACAAGGGGGAAAATGTGGATTCATCTTTTTTTGTAAATTTAGGTGATTGGTTGTGATCACCATGATTTGCATGCATATTGAAAAGATTTTAGAAATGATCTGGCAAAAATGATATGCCTATTGGTACCTGAAGGGGGTTCCTTTTCTTATCATCACCAAAGGTTGATCATAACAAATAAAAATCTGGAGCGACATGGTGTACCGAACTAGTTCACGTATATTGGAAAGTGGCACAATAACTGCTACAATATATATACTACTATGAAATGCTTTGTTGCCATATCAATGCACAAGAAATGTGCCCGGTGAAGCAGGTCAATGTCCCTGGAGGTAGCTTGGGATATGTGACAACCATGCAATGCGACCGCGTCCATGAAAAACTTTTAAAAGATTCAGTATCTTGGAAATTTGTTTATGTGTCCTGATCATTCTCCAATCATTTCATATCCAGTTTCTTTCCTTTAATGACTTTATCAATGTCTTCTGCTGTCAATGTTTCATATTTGAGTAGGGCTTCGGCTAATTTTCTGTGTTCCTTGCTGCGTGTCTTTATTATGTTGGTGGCTCGCTCGTAGGATTCCTGAAAATAGCATAAGATTGCAAAATTATCTATTTATGTTTTTATAAATTGTACAATGTTAAAGGCTATGTTGTCTTGTATGTTGTTCTAAAGAGCTCAACAAATGAAAATCATACACTTTGTTTATGTCCTATAGAGTGACTTCCAATTATGTTTCGACTGAATAGGCTAGATAGACATTTGGATGAATCTTTTTGGCACAATTTGGTACCAAATTTGCCACACAACAACAAAGCTAAGCCATGATTAGCACCATTTAAAGACAATCAGCAACATTTTTTCAACACAATTCCTCGGAGAGAAAATGCTGTGTATGGCATTGCATGGTGGCCCGGATGACAGCTGGGGATATCGATCACAGTTTGCAACCGTGCTACACTACCCTTGCATGACAGTTTGAATTTGAATTAGCCTGCGCAGGGGAATGTGCAGTGATCAATACAGTACAAATATGGGATGTTCTTGGTAACTTTCGGTCTTTTCTCCCTGCCTAGTGTGTTGCAAATGCAAATTTGGAAACAGCACAGACTTTCATTAAAATGGTGCTAATCATGGCTTCTCTTTGTTGTTTGGTGGAAATTTTGTACCAAATTGTGCCAAAAAGATTTATCCAAATGTATATCAAGTCTGTTTGGTAACAAAACTAATTGAAAATAACTCCACATAGGACATACACAAAGTGTATGACTTCCTTTTGTTGAGCTCTTTATATAAATTATGATGAGAGTACCTTTAACCCTACTACTCTCACCAAAATCTCCTGAAACAAGTCAATACCTTTTACTTAACACCTCTTTTAGAAAATGCCACACCCTGAAGTATATGTGACTTGTCTAAAAGCTTATTCAGATATATATGGATAAAATAGCCTGTAAAACATTAAAGGTGATACAAAAGAACTGTAATATTGTTTCCCTATGTCTTCATAAGTAAAACGCTTATCATTTATGCAGGCATCAATTTTAATCTTGAACCTACCCTCCTTAAGCCATCACCCATATTCACCTTCCTTCAGGGAAAATAGGTCAATATTTAGGTCTTTCCTGCAGATTTTTGGGGTGAAGATTCACCTCAGTGCACTATGTTTGTTCTATAGTAATATTGGAGAAGTCGAAATATAGGTGAGGATACGCTATAGATTCACCATTACAAAATAAAAATTAGTCCAAGATTCCCCCACCTTAAAAATATAACTAGGCAAAAATTATGAGGAGGGTAGGTTCAGAATGCACACTGACTAACCTTGAGGAGGGTAGGCTCAAGATGCACACTAACGCCTGCATTAATAGTCTATAGAACAACTTTTAACACCTTACTTTGTGCATAAGTAGACAAGATGTGTAACAAATATAAAATGGATAAGAGATCAATTTATGTGTGACCTTTGTAAATTTACCACCTCAAGAAAGGAAAATGCAGTTTACCAATTAATAAGCTATTTTCTCCACACAAGTATTACTCTTTTATCTATTAAAAGTGTTGTTTTGGTTTACAAGGCTGTGCAGCCGTGGTACTAGTTCTATAACTGCTATTCATTTCAAGAAAGATCAAAACATCTATTATAAACTATATATCAATAAAGTATGTTTTGAATGTTAGGCTATATTAAAAAATCTGTCTCAAAGCTCCCGCGCGCGCTAGTTAAAGGTAGATGTTCCGATTTTCAACTTGAAGTTTTCTATTCTACATGAAAGGTCATCCTTAAAAAAGTTGTGTTCCAAAGTTTGAGTTGCATAGCTCTAATGGTTCTTATTTTAGACGCACAAGATGCTATGAACTGTACCCATTGAGTAGTACACAAACTATATCGGTGGTTACCACCATTCGCGGTAATTTGACGTTATTTCATCGATTTCTCCGTAATTATACCGATTTAGGCCGTCAAATTTCAGTATGATGATGAGAAAAATACGAGCTTTCATATGATATGAAAATCTCCGTATGTTTGAAATAATTCTGTGTTACGAAAATGTGATCGGGTCATCTACCTTTAATTGATGCGCGTTTGATTTTTTTTTTTTTAAATAAAAGAAAAAATCCCAAAGTTTCACTGATTTTTCAGATTTTAATTGATCACATCATTTTAAATACAAAAGGTCACTTTTACAAGGATTTTAATATTTTATATTTAAAAAACACCCCGCATTCGGCATTAGGTTTTGAAAAACTGAAGAGCTTTGAGACAATTAATATAACCTTATCTTACATCTATTAATCGTCTAGTCTCTGTTTCAATGATAGACTGTGTTTCTTGACTAGGCTTAGCCGCATCTGTATTATACTTATCTTACATCTATTAATCGTCTAGTCTCTGTTTCAATGATAGACTGTGTTTCTTGACTAGGCTTAGCCGCATCTGTATTATACTTATCTTACATCTATTAATCGTCTAGTCTCTGTTTCAATGATAGACTGTGTTTCTTGACTAGGCTTAGCCGCATCTGTATTATACTTATCTTACATCTATTAATCGTCTAGTCTCTGTTTCAATGATAGACTGTGTTTCTTGACTAGGCTTAGCCGCATCTGTATTATACTTATCTTACATCTATTAATCGTCTAGTCTCTGTTTCAATGATAGACTGTGTTTCTTGACTAGGCTTAGCCGCATCTGTATTATACTTATCTTACATCTATTAATCGTCTAGTCTCTGTTTCAATGATAGACTGTGTTTCTTGACTAGGCTTAGCCGCATCTGTATTATACTTATCTTACATCTATTAATCGTCTAGTCTCTGTTTCAATGATAGACTGTGTTTCTTGACTAGGCTTAGCCGCATCTGTATTATACTTATCTTACATCTATTAATCGTCTAGTCTCTGTTTCAATGATAGACTGTGTTTCTTGACTAGGCTTAGCCGCATCTGTATTATACTTATCTTACATCTATTAATCGTCTAGTCTCTGTTTCAATGATAGACTGTGTTTCTTGACTAGGCTTAGCCGCATCTGTATTATACTTATCTTACATCTATTAATCGTCTAGTCTCTGTTTCAATGATAGACTGTGTTTCTTGACTAGGCTTAGCCGCATCTGTATTATACTCATCTGCATCACCATACGTCATAACACCAAGCTGTAATATACAAAGATATAAATAAACAATTCACATATTCCTCGGGTTTAGACTTAATTCTAATGTTATGCAAAATAAATGATCAATTTAGCACTAATAAATTTCAGTAAATATCTGTGGCATTCCTTCCATATAATACAGTTTGAAAAGCAAAAGATTTAGAGAATACATTTAGATTCTCACAGTTTTGTTGAGGGGATTATTAGCCCAGGGATTTACAGATTCTCGCTGAGGTTGATTAAATAAAGTGCAGGATTCATAGGAGAGTTCCTATGGATTAGAAATAAACAATGCAAATAACAGTGCACTGAGCGATACGTTTGGGAGTGCACCCTCAATTTTTCTGGCGATCAGTTTTTTTGCACCTTAGGCATATACTAGAAAATGGAACAGCAGGGGAAGTGAACAGAAGGATACAGCTAGCATGGGTGAAGTTGGTAAGCTCAGCTTTATCTTTCGTGATGAAGAGCTACCTTTGTCACTAAAGCGACCAATTTTCAACCAGTGTATCATCCCAGTGCTATCGTATGGCTCAGAAACATGGACAACAACTAAGAGATTGGAGAAGAAGCTAAAAGTCACTGCGAGGGCAATGGAAAGGATATTGATTGGCGTTACAAGAAGGGACAGGGTGACCAACACAGATTTAAGGAAGAAAACAAAAGTGAGGGACATCATACTGGAAATAAAATCAAAAAAATGGAGATGGGCTGGCCATCTAGCCAGGAGGAAAGACAACAGATGGACTCATAAATTAACAGACTGGATCCCCAGAGCATTCACCAGAGGAAGAGGCAGGCCAAACAGACGGTGGATAGACGACATCATAGAGTATGGCAACGTTACTTGGAAGAGGACAGCTCAGGACAGAGTGAAATGGAAAATTGATGAAGAGGCCTTCCTTCTGCAGTGGAGTGAAATAGGCTAGATAGATAGATAGATAGGCATATACTAACTACCATCTGAATCCGTTTACCTTAATTCGCCATCTATCATGTAAAATTTCACGATTTGGTTATTTCGATGTAGATCACATCAAAATTATCAGCATCACTCACCACATAAGTTGCTTCAACCAAATTTCAATCTAGGGACATTATTCAACCATACCTCAAGCCAAGTCAAGTCACAAAACACAACGTTATCAGCTTCATGTACTGATATTATCTGTGAAGACTTGTTTGTTAATTTTATAAATAGTTAATGTATAATAATATTCATTGTTAAAAATGTGTTTTGACTTAACTTACAAAGTTAGTTTAACACATGGCTTGAGTCAAGTCAGTCAAGTCATGAAAATTACACTCAATTCAAGTCAAGTCTTTTGAAAAGTTTGAGCAACAGCTAACTCACTATACTCTATTTAGCTTCCTCTGAACAGTGACGTAACTTAACAGGCGCAGCTTTTACGCACGTGTACGTATCTTCCGTCTTTCAACACTCATGTGTCTACGCCAGCGCTTCAAGTAGGCGTGCATTATGTGCTGCAATTAGTAGAATACGCAGTTACGTCACTGTCTTGTGATGGCCAAATAGACTATAGTCAAGTAATTCATTTCTCTCAGTGACTCGAGTCAAGTCAAGTCAAGTCATCAAAAATGGTGACTTAAGTCCAACTCAAGTCATGTAACGACCCGAGTCATAAAACTGAATCAAACATGATACTGGTGGTTGGTCTAGACATCATGAACTAGGAAGAGGAAACTTACAATATTTTGCTTAATCTAAGACATCTAAGGACCCATTCCTAAACAAGAACATGCCTTTTACCTACACACAATCTTAAAGAAGATTGAAAGTTCAACGTCTATCCGTAACAAAAAGTTGCTAGGTTTAAATTTATTGTTTGCCCAGACTAATCCAAGTTGTCACCCACTCACCTTGTCACTCATTCCAAATTTTGTAACCATAAGTCTGGCAATCCTTGTGGCTTGGTCAAAATCACTGCCCGCGCCGGTGGTGACTTGTTCGGTTCCGAATATGATCTCTTCGGCTACTCTACCTCCCATACAGATGTCCATCTGGGCTAGCAGCTGAGATTTAGTCTGGTTCCATTGGTCTTTCTCAGGAAGCAGAGATACCTGAAGTGTTGGAAATCAAAATGGTTGAATACAAAATCAGTGAAATTTTACACACATACATTTTGCACAAGGATACTTTCTCAATGAGCTGGGAAACTGGAGTTTTGGTGAAAATCACTTTAATTCAAGAAATCTTGTACCTTTATCAGGAAGCAGGAATACTTTGAGTATTGGAAATCAAAATTGGTATCGAATAGTCGGTAAAAATTATGTTTCAAATACGTTTTCACACAAGTTATTTCTTTCTCAGGGACTTTCTTTTGACATGAGCAGAATACACAAAGTGTAAGGAATTTATATAATTGAGTAAAGAATCATCAAAATAACATTTGTTATACAAATATTTCACAAAAATTGTATAATTCTGAAAGGCCAGTATAGGTTGACACGGTCATCTGGGTGCTTCGTTCATTTTGTTATTGTTTTGTACAGTTTGCTGTTGACCACGTCACAAGACGTTTTAACAACTCTAGTTTTACGCTCTGTTCATCCATGCAGTAGATCGACCCAAGCGATCGCGTCACGGCGTGTAAGAGACCTTTGTTTACCTCTTTTGTGACGTAGTCAACGGCGCGTGACGTCAGTCCATGTTGACCTATATAAGCTACAGAACTTTTTGAATGAAAATGACAAATTTAACCTATGATTACTGACATTTGTCACATTACTGCCAAACAACATTTAGCACAGACTTACATGGCCTAGGGTATCACCCCTCGGCATTATAGTAGCCTTATTGATCGGTTTTGAATCCTTAGTGAAATATGCCACCAGCGCGTGTCCGCCTTCATGGAACGCTGTGATCTCTTTATTCTTGGCATCGATGATAATACTCTTCCTCTCCGGTCCCATGACGATCTTATCCTTGGCAAACTCCATATCTGCCATGTCCACGGCTTCTTTGCCTAGTTTGGCTGCACGTAGAGCGGCTTGGTTTACTAGGTTACTGATGTCTGCCCCTGTTGATGAACAGGAAGGTAACCAAGACAACTGATTATCAGGCATCAGAATGAACATCAGTGAAAAACAAAAAGTCTGAAAAAGTGTGTGAAATTGGGCTAAAAAGTGTGTGAAATTGGGCTAAAAAGTGTGTGAAATTAGGCTAAAAGTGTGTGAAATTGGGCTTAAAAGTGTGTGAAATTGGGCTTAAAAGTGTGTGAAATTGGGCTAAAAAGTGTGTGAAATTGGGCTAAAAAGTGTGTGAAATTGGGCTAAAAAGTGCATGAAATTGGGCTAAAACTGCCAGAAATGGGTTAAAATTAATAGAAAGTGCAGAAATCTGGACAAAAATAACCTGAATTCAGTTTTAAACCTGAAAATGATCAAGCCAGGATTATTATTAGTACAAATTTCTTATTCTGAGAAATCATGGCAATGTGCTTAAAAGGTAATGTGCGCAAACATGCCACTACTTATGAAACATGCGCAGACAACAACCTTCTGGCTGAGTCCTTATAACAGGTCTAAAAGTGGTTCCATGTGCATATTAAGGCCCCTCATGTGTATGTAAGGCACATGGATTCTATCAGCATTTGAATTAAACATCCCTGAAAAAAACAGCATGGGTTGGAAAACCATTCAAACATATTGGATCTTATCATGAAAGTATTTGGTGTTAGTCCAGGACTAAGTCTTACTGCGAAGATCTTTCAATTGTCTGTTTGCTATACTCTAATGCTAAAAATGTAACACACTTCAAGAAAAAGACAAAAAAACAGGTTGATCTACCCATCTCAAAGTATGTAACTTGAATTTTCAATCTAAAAATGAATAACCAAAAGAAAAGATCTTTCATAGTAGGATTAAGACTAGGATTAAAAGTTATCATTGTTAATAATTAAAGGTCAAAGCCATTAGTGCAATCCTCAGCGCTGCAAAGATGAGTCGTCTAACGATTATGCTACCCAATCTTATAATGTTTTCCATTCCCCCTTACAAATGGCTCACCTGTAAAACCCACTGTTCCCCTGGCAATGATCTCCTTGTTGACATCAGATGCAACCGTAATCTTGGTAAGATACAAATCTAGAATCTCAATACGACCTTTGACATCTGGGGTTGGCACATTAACGCTGATATCAAAACGCCCGGGTCTAGTAAGGGCACTGTGGTAGGAGGAAAAACAATATTTATACTGATTTACTATAATTTTTCCTTTGAGTGGATTGAAATTTGTGTGCACTCAAAACCTGTGCATATTATTATTGTACTATTGGTAGTACTAAAGTAGGATAGCAAGCAAGATATTTGAGGTTTAATAACTAATTATTATCATAACCATATTGTCATAGAATATGTAATGATAGTAGTGAGTTGGTCAATAGGGGAGGATGGAATACTCCACATACTAATATAGTCCATAAGTCTGATATCATAACAATTATCTGACTACAGAGAAGTATGGGGCGAGTCAAAAATACTGCAACAGTGGAAAGAAGCCATTTTGTTTTGAAAACCAAAACGAAAATTTGTACCTGAGAGAATGGTTTCATCAGGAATCCAATGATTCATTTTCTTATTATGAAATGTGTACAATATTAAATTGTTTTTAACATTGTATGAAGAATAACAAATTTGTTAGTAATTTTATGTGAGATCAGGTCAATCCAAATGCACAGCGTGACCATTGTAAGTCCTGCTTGGGTTAAAATGGGAACAATTGGATGCTTTGTCGGTAGACTTGCGCATGGGCAGTAACGTTAGAAGTCACATTTGGATATGGTTTTTTTCCAGTCCCGGCGTCGGATGGCGGGACCCGCAGGCTTGAAGATGCGTCAATGGCTACTGGGGAAGAGAAACATGATGGTCCGATTAGGCACAGCTGTAATGACGCGGATAATACTGCCGACAATCCTGAGCACGAAAGGATCACCACGAACTTAAGGGGGCTGTGGACTCTCAGGTACAGCCTCCGTAAAACTGCCGTAACTTCTTCAATATTCATTTAATCTTTATAAACTTACACAGTTTTTTGCAGAAAAGGGTTCAATGAATCCAACCATGATAATGAAATTGACCATTTTGGAAAAAATTATAAAAAACACGTTTTTTGACCCATTTTAGGTTTGGAAAAGATAACTCAAAATATATTTTGTTAAATGTTATCATACTAGTTTTATGATAATCCTGATAACATTCCCCAGGAGCGTTTTTTTTTTTTTTTTGAATAATAAATTGTTTTTTGGCACGTTTTGGTCTATAACTCAAAAAATAATTGATTATTCAATAAAAACAAAAAAACGCTCCTGGGGAATGTTATCAGGATTATCATAAAACTAGTATGACAAAATTTAACAACATATATTTTGAGTTATCTTTGCCAAACCTAAAATGGGTCAAAAAACGTGTTTTTTATAATTTTTTCCAAAATGGTCAATTTCATTATCATGGTTGGATTCATTGAACCCTTTACTGCAAAAAACTGTATACATTTATAAAGATTAAATGAATATTGAAGAAGTTACGGCAGTTTTACGGAGACTGTACTGAGAGTCCACACCCCCCTTAAGGAAACGGCAAATCCTTGGCACATGGAATGTACAAGGAATGAATGCCGGTAAGATGGAGATAGTCACAACCCGAATGGGAGAGCAAGGCATCAGCATGCTTGGCATATCAGAGACCTGGTGGCTCAACCAAGGCCGTTTCATTACCGATGATGGCTATACAGTTGTGTACTCGGGCAAAGATGAAGGAAAGAGGGAACACGGAGTAGGTTTCATCTTGGATAAGAAATCAGCTAAATCTTTTCTGGGTTTCAACCCAATCAGCGACAGAATCATTACACTCCGACTCCAAGCCCGTCCCATGAACATCTCAATTATCCAGGTTTATGCACCAACATCAACTGCAACTCCAAGACACCATGGACAAGATTCCTAGCAAAGACATGCTTATGATCATGGGAGACTGGAATGCAAAGATTGGCAAGCGAGTAGTTACATCAAAGCTAATTGGAAAATATGGTTTAGGAGAACAAAATGATCGCGGAATCACCTTAGAAGATTTCTGTCAGTCTAATGACCTGATGGTGGGCAACACTTTCTTTCAACAGCATCCCCGCAGATTGTGGACATGGAAAAGCCCTGGAGACAGAGTGAGGAACCAAATAGATTACATCCTTATTAAGAAACGATGGCGTTCTTCTTTATTCAGTGTCCGAACCAGACCAGGAGCAGATTGTGGGAGTGATCACCAGCTGCTTGTCGCTCATCTGAAGTTGAAACTCAAAGCAAAGAAGAGAGAGACACCACCAATAAGGTTCGATGTTGATGACATACCAGAGCAGTTCACAGTGAGTGTTGGAAATAGCTTTCAGGCACTTCTCAGAGATGACAATGAAGAACTCTCTCCCAACGAACTTTGGGAAGGAATGAAGGATGCTGTTTTAAAAGCAGCCAACGAGAGCCTTCCAAAGAAGAAGAAGAAGAAACAGCCATGGATTTCAAAGACAACACTAGAGCTCGCTGATGAGAGGCAGGATGCCAAGAAGAGAGGGGATATGGCAGAGTGGAGAAAACAACACAGAAAAGTGTCCAACGCTATCAAAGCTGACCAGCGTGTTTTCGTTGAGAGGAAATGTGAGGAAATGGAGAGAGCCGGGAATGACTCAAAGAAGGTATACCGTCTGGTTAAAGAATTGACCCAAAAATCGTCAACAAGATCTGATGTTATAAATGATAGAAATGGCACCACACTCACCGAGAGCACAGACATAAAGACCAGATGGGCCGAGTACTGCACTCAGCTCTACCAGCAGAAGTCCAAAGGAGTGTCCACCTTCAGAAACCCAGAGGAAATAGAGTCTGAGCCGCCGCCACTAATCGATGAAATTCGCCAGGCAATGAGTCGGATTGGAAATGGGAAATCACCAGGTTATGATGACATTCCCGCAGAGTTATGGAAAGCTTCTGGCGAAGAAGGAATAAACATAATGTGGAAACTGTGTAACAAAATCTGGAGAAAGGTTGAATGGCCAAAAGATTGGGGAAGAGCAGTTTTTATTCCATTACCAAAAAAAGGAAACATGAAAGAATGTTCAAACCACCGCACCATCAGCTTGATAAGCCATGCTAGCAAAATCATGCTAAAGATCATCAACAACAGAATGAAACAGAGGTTGGAATATGAGATTGCAGAGGAGCAAGCTGGTTTTAGATCAGGCAGAGGCACCAGAGACCACATAGTCAACATCAGAAACATCATCGAAAAATTTCGCGGACACTCTGTACCACTGTACCTGTGCTTCATCGATTACAGTAAAGCTTTTGACTGTGTCTGCCACGAAAAGCTGTGGAACAACATGAGAGAGATGGGTTTCCCCAACCATATTGTGCAACTCATCAGCAAGCTGTATGAAGACCAAGAGTCTGCAGTAAGAACCAGCAGAGGCGACACAGATTGGTTCCCTATAGGCAGAGGCGTCAGACAAGGATGCATATCATCTCCGCAGCTATTTAACATCTACGCTGAGCAAATAATGAGAGATGCCATGGGAGACTTCCGAGGCGGTGTCAAATTAGGTGGCCAACGGATAACCAATCTCAGGTATGCAGATGACACCACCCTAATCTGTAACAGTAGATCAGAACTGATGACCTTACTGCGAGCTGTGAAAATAGCAAGTGAAGAGAGGGGGCTGATATTAAATACCAAGAAGACCAAGATCATGGTAGTAGATGAAGGTCAGTGTGATGTGGACAGAACCTTTTCTCTGGACGGCAATGTCATAGATGAAGTGGAAAGTTTTGAGTTTTTGGGCTCCATCATCAACAATAAAGGTGACTGCTCCCAAGAGATCAGGCGCAGATTTGCAATCGCTCGTGGTGTGGTACAAAGCATGACCAAGCTGTGGAAGAGTAAACTTCCGTCCTCCCTCAAGGTGCGGCTACTAAGATCAACAGCCTTTGCTGTAGCATCATATGGCTCCGAATCTTGGACAATGAAGTCAGCGGACAAGAAAAGGTTGGATTCTTTTGAGATGTGGTGCTACCGCAGAATCCTGAGGATATCGTGGACCGAAAAGAAAACAAATGAATGGGTACTCAAGGAGCTTGGCGTCAAGAAAACCCTACGGGCTGATATTACTGCCAGAAAGCTGTCCTATTTTGGTCATGTCACAAGACATAATTGCCTTCAGAACACAATTATCCAAGGCAAGATTGACGGAAAGAGGAAGAAAGGTAGACCTGCGACAAGCTGGCTTGATGAAATCAAACAGCTCACAGGAGCAAGCATCACAAAGGCAACAAGAGCTGCTGGTGACCGCAGACAATGGCGTTCTTTCATTCGAACCACACCGGCATTGCTGTATGCTACGTGACTAAAGAGAGAGAGATTTGGTCCGCATTTTTAAAGATGGCGGCCAAATAAAGGGATTGTGAGGACCCAGTCTAGTCAAATGCCTGGCATTACCACCATATATGATGTGTCATGTCCCAGTCAGGGTTGTCTCCACGCCGGTCGGGTGTAGCCGGCTCTCACGCTGGCCGACCGGTACTAAAAAAAAATCTGCATTACAAAAAAAAAATTAAAAAAAATCCTTCTCTATTCTACATGGATAAAATCATTAAACTGCCTCATAAAATAAGAAATTATGTGGCAGGAACCCCCAAATAGGCCAAATTGCAGTACAAAAAACCTTAAAAACCCTAAGCGGCCCCCTGGACCCCGCGCCGTGATCCGCTGCGCTCTCTGTTCGCTACACTCACTCCACTCGCCATCAGTACAATTAGCCGGCACTTAAATTGCCCTTGAGACAACCCTGGTCCCAGTGCATAAAACACTAACCATAACATATATATATTGTGTATCAAATGTACTTACTTATCTAGTGATTTTGGAAAGTTGGTTGCGCCCAACACTATGATGCCTTCATTTTGCTTAAAGCCGTCCATCTCAGCAAGGAGTTGGTTGATAGTCTGTCTAGCATACGGATGGAATGGTGAGTCATTACGTTTGCCTCCAATGGAATCTATCTCATCTATGAAGATCACACAGGGGGTGGTCATCTTGGCTTCAGCTGAAATGATGGGATAGATTAGACGGATTGAGTTAGTTCTTTCAGGTAGGGACACTGCTTGATGGGGGCATTTGTACATGAATTGGTTAGCATATTTGTGACAGCAAGGCGTGTGATAATGAGGGTTGAGTTTTAAAGTGGCTCAGTAGAAAGGAAGTGGACAGTATAATAACTTATTGGATAATAGCGTATTAAATTCAGTATTGTTGGTTGTGATACCAACCACATGCCTTAAATCAGGGGTTCTCAACCTGGGGGTCGTGACCCCAGTGGGGGTTGTTTGGGGTTTTCCTAGGGGGTCATGAAGGGGTAATAAATATAGCTTTTTGGGGAACAATTTTAATATTTCGCTCTAAAAAGGGTTAGAAAAACCTAAAAGAAACTTTCAAAAATGCTAAATTTCATATAACTAAGCAGTTTCAGTTAGAATAAACCGGGGTTTTTTTTTTGGGGGGGGGGGGGGGGGGGGGTCACGGTACTGACCAAGAATGTCAAAAGGGGTCGTGGGCCAAAAAGGTTGAGAACTACTGCCTTAAATCCATGTTATGGTTCAGTTTGCATTATAGGCCCCTTCCCCTCCCCCTCCCCAACAGACGATACACTTTTGAACAATAAATGTATCCATGGACATAATGTTAGCATTTTTTAAGTTGTGTTTAAGGGCACTTTACTTGAAAGGCTAAACTTGTGGGGTGGTTAGAAATTTAAAAAAATGATTACTATAATCAAAATAAAAAATTGTCGATCCGAGGGCCGCGATCCAAGTGCCCGCATTAAGGGAAGTGTCAACCCTATTATTTTGATGATCAACTTTTGCTTCTAAGTTTGAGAATATTGAATAAAAGTACATAAAAGTATACATTTTTAGAAAGGAAATTTGATAAGGAAGCCGATGGTGATATCAATGTGATACCAAATAAACTAAATTTTGAGAAATGAACCAAAAAGCCATTTTTTTACCCCACATTTTTCAGACAGCATAACTATAAAATAAAAAATGGTAATTTGTTCTAATATACGTTTTTGTAAACAAAACAATTTTGTCTAGGAGGCAATTTTTTCTTTTTCCAAAATAAAGCTTGGTTTTGGAAATATTGCTAAAAACATTGGAAAAGTGTAAAAGTCGTGTTTTTTTGCGTACATTTCGCTAGAAATGGATGCATATCTCGAGTTTAAAATCCATAATCGAAAAAATAAAAAATTGCCTCCTAGCGCTGAAAGTCCTCTACACAATGGTAGTAAAAGCTTACCTGATAGTTTGATATATTTTTAGTTATGTTGTCTGAAAATTCGTAAAATTCCTTCAAATTTGAACTTCTAGAAAACATCGATTTAAAAATATTGACATTTTCCACCATTTAAAGCTAAATGTTCACGGAACACACGGGCGTGTGACCTAAAAAGCGAGTATACTATTATGAACAATCATAATAAACTATCAGATTCAATTTATATTGTCACAATGTGAAGAAATTGGAAGAAAACTGAAATTTAAATGATCGTAAGATTGGCCTTTGTTTACATTTTAGACATTGTTTTGCGCTCTTTTGTTTTTCGCGTCTACGTCGCGGATATTAAGCGGCGCGTCTAGTATTACGCGCGGGAAGGTTTAGCGCGCGACGCAATGATCGAACAGCTGTCGCAGCATTTGAAAAGCGCGGAACTCCGCTTAAATTCCCGCCAAATAACTATGCGCCTTTTCCTGACTCAAACTTACCAAAACAACAATTTAAAATCACCCAAAAGAACGGGAAATAATAGCTTCCGACTAGTAACTTATGATGGTAATGATAGAATACATATAAAAGTATAAAATAATAGAGAAATATGAAATTCAATTTTTGAAACAAGTGCCGGGTTGACACTGCCCTTAACCCGGTCTTGCGATGTACTGCATACTAAAACAACAGGCGCATGAGGCTGTCCTTATACAATTTCTAGTCACGTTGTATGTGAGGGAATTGTTTGAAATGATCAACAATTATTTGTTTTGATTATAACATATACAGTGTATCCCAATAAACTGGGTCCAAAAACTGGAAAGTTTATAACTTAGAAGGTAGAAAACATAACTGCTTTGTATTTAAGGATATGAAACTAAATATATTTGATCTTAATTGGTGAAATTGTGAGACAAATCTGATGTCAACTTTTGGAAAAACAAAGATTTGAATAGAGCGTGGTTAGAACCCACTTGTATCAATTATAGCAATACACCATCCATGCGTAGGATTTGTATGCGTTTTGCATGCAAGTTCATTTGAAGTCCATCTGTTTACGTTTGGGTTTCTGTTTCTTATTTGAATATTCAACAATAAATGACATCATAGAAAAGCATCTGTTGGAGCATCCGATACCCTGCCTCAAGAAATGAATACTGGATGGTTTTCAAATCTGATGAAATTGTTTTCGACCTGCTACACAGAATGGCAAGAGTCCCAGAAGAATATTTATTGATTTTTCTAAGCAATATCGTAGGTAATTACACTTTTTAAAATCCCTTTATATAACTAAGATATATGTTTCCTGCCTAAGTCATTTTAAAGAATAAAATGTTGATGAAATCAGAACCATGCGCAAATGCAACACATTGACGGTTCATGGGCAAAATCGGGACAACTGGTTCTGACCATGCTTTACTCAAACCTTTGTATTTCAACAAGTTGACATCAGATTGGTCTCATAATTTTACCAATTAAAGTCAGATATATATACCAGTACTCCATATCCCGTAATATGAAGCAGTTATATTTCCTACTTTTTAAACTTATACGCCCTCCAGTTTTTGGACCCAGTTTTTGGGACACACTGTGCACCATTATACTTGAAACACATGATTTGACGAAACAAATCTGGGAGTAATTCTGTTATACCCTTCATAGAGGTATTCATAGTGCATGATTTTTAAGAACGACGCATACTTCCGATGTAGGTGTGTAGGGTATAACAGAATTATGCCTAAATCTGTAACAAATTCAAGACCAACTTACTAAACATATCTCTGATTTTCTTGGCACCAGTGCCTACAAACACATGGTCAAATTCTGATCCTGATGCAAAGTAGAATGGCACCCCTGCTTCTCCTGCTACTGCTCTGGCAAGTAGGGTCTTCCCTGTACCTGGCATACCTATTAGAAGAACACCTGTTAAAAACACAAAGGAGGAATATCATCACTAAGGGTTATACATATATACAGTGCTATAATCAAAACAAAGAATTCTCGCTCAAATCATATACGATTCCTCAGTGTCCCATGCGACTGGGGCGTATCGTGCGTGACCGCGTCAATCGCGATGGCAAGGGTGCAGTAAAACTGGAAGATGTGACGTACTTGTAAGCAAATAGGTAATTGACCAATCGCGGCCCTAAGGCTGGGTTCACATAGGAGTATACGGTATACGGTATACGGTATTCGCTATTCGGTATTCGCTATACGCTATACGGGCACGGCGAGTCACATAGGGTAGCACGCGAGCCCTACTCGTAGTAGAGTCATTACCTTAGTTTCTTAGTGAACTTGTCAACTAGAACCATTTTATAAGAAAATGAGGTCCCATGCATTTCTCAAAAGTGACGGGAACGTTCTTTTATAGCAAAAATTCCAAAATGGCCGTCATACTGGGTCAAAAATTCAAATGGCGCACCAAATTGTTCGGCTGAGCACAAGGATTCCGAAAAAGTATAGTACAAAGGCGTCCTATTGTCCTATTGTTCTAACTTACCCTATTCTACGCAATAAATTGTTTATAAATCGTGATAGGGGAAATTCGGAACGCCTGTACACACGAATTGCAGCCCGCCACATCCAAACAGGACGGTATACGGTGCACGAAAATCGAACACGCACGATTCCCGGTATACTATACTATACTATACTACACTATACGCAGGTATACGGCCTTTTCGAATAGTGCCGTCTTATGTGACCCGGTATTATGAAATTACATTGTTTCGATTTAAGCTATACGCGTGCCCTGCAAAACGTGCACCGTATACCCGAATAGTATACTCCTATGTGAACTCAGCCTAATCAACAAGACCCCACGCTGCGTGATTGGACAATTATGTAAGTTCATGTTTATTCATGTCACGTACGATCGCGTTGTGGCATGGTTGTCAAGGTCATTCAAAATTTGGATGAACTCTGGCGTGACTGGAATAAAAGTTTTGATCAAAAATTCTTTGTTTTGATTTTTAAAAAAGTTGCGTACCAGGTAATAAATATGTTCATACCTCTAAAATATAGTTTCAACTTAAAAATATTAAATTACAAAAATTTAGGGATTAATTTCACCTTTTCAATTTGAGATATTGTTTGTGACGGTCCGTAAACAGTTATGAACGCTACACTGACAATAATAAAACAAAGTGCCTACAGTATTAACACAATCATATGTGATGTGTTCTACCGTAACCAGACACAATTGGGCAAGATATCAAAATTGAGTTAGTAATTGATTATTAAAGTAGAGATCTTCAGCTTTATAATGGTACTTTCTTTTTTTAATCGGACTTTCCACAGCGGAGTTAAATCATTTTCAAGTTCATCTTTATGAAAACTCCAAACTGAGATATCAGCCTTTAAAGATGTGCTTACAATGTACTTACAATGTACTTACAATGTACTTACAATGTACTTACAATGTACTTACAATGTACTTACAATGTACTTACAATGTACTTACAATGTACTTACAATGTACTTACAATGTACTTTTTAAAAAAATTGTTGGTTTGATTTTTTAATCTGAAACTTTCACAACAATGTTATAAACACTCTGAAGATCAATTATTTACAAGAAACTCAAATTCCCCAAAAATCACCCCCAATTAGGTTTTGGGCTATTTCTCAATTTGGAGCTCTGCTCAATTCCCTCTGGTTTCGATAGAACATGTCACATATATCTTACCTTTCGGTAGCTTTCCTCCCAGTTTAGTGTATTTCTCTGGATCCTTCAAATAGTTGACAATCTCTTCCAGTTCAGCTTTTGCTTCAGCAATCTGTAATCATGATTAGGTATAGTTTGATCAGTTACAAATTTGCGAAGCCTCCTTACAGTATACAAATATATACTGCCATGAGAGACTCTGGTCCGCCCCTCAGCAAAATAGCACTATTGCAGTCACCGAGGGACCATAGTTTTAATCCAGAGACTCGAATAAAGGCAGTATATATTTGTTTTATATACGTCATTCATATATTTCTAGTTCCATAAAGTTCAAATCTAAAAATCATCCGGTAAGTTCCAATCTTCATCAGTTAAAAAGTTTTAAAAGTTCAATTCAAAGGCAGTGCATCGAACGATCGTCACGCTGCGCCCGGGGATGCAAATCGTGCACCCTCTCGCGTAACGCGGAGTACAGTGCCGCGTGAAACTACCAGCGCACTGTGCGCCGTAAATAGTACTTTTGAGAGCCGTAAATAGTACTTTTGGGAGCCGTAAATAGTACTTTTGGCAAAATAGCGTGCTTATTTTTGATCATGTGACCCACTTTTAACCAATCAATGAACAAGAATATATGAATGACGTATATAATAGCGAATGAATACAGAAGGACGCTAGCACATGAAGGCAACAGTTGTACTTTTCATCATACGTGTGACGTGTGCGTGCGAACAAAACCGTGTGCGTAGTGGCCATAATTGCGTACGTATGCTTGGATTTCTTTTGCGCACGGAGAGATAAAAACTGAATATTTTACACCAATTTGAAACTGATTGAACTATAGATGTAGTTTATTAAGGCCTCAAGCATGCTTTAATGGTAGATTAAAGTGCATCATGTAGTGTTTAGACCGTAACTCTGAATCCCATACCCAGAATTGTTTGCTTTGATTATAGTTTATTAACGTTCATTAATACGCTCTAAGTGGTGTCGAACCAATCAGAAAGCAAAAACCTAAAATACACGGAGTGCATTGAAAGTGTCTAAATGCACTCCGCGTGTGCTCCGTTCACTGCGGGCACCACACGATTTGTTTTGATTCGTTGGTCAGGAACCGTGGGTTCGCCGATTTTCACTGCGGGTGTTAGCAAACTTGTGAACATGTTTTTTTTCTTCGTTTTTACATAGATAACACATAACGCTCAAATTGTGAATTTTGATTTGTAAGTGCCGTGTATGAAATAGGTCAATACATGCGTATGTTTTGTTTCTTCAAAAATCAATGCACTTGCGCAAATGTTGATATGCGCTCAATAGCACTCCCCCTTTGGGGTCATGCAATTTTTCACACATCAACATCAGCGCGCGTGCATTGATTTGTCTAATTTCTCTCGAATCAACACATACGCATTTATTGACCTATAAATCATCGATGTAACAGTTATCATCATAATTTTTTAATTTTATTATATTACAATTACAATTTAAACATGGATTAATATTAAAATATTGATCCATGTATGAATTGTTGTAAATTAGCTGACATGACTGTACCCTACCCACCCTTGGGTGGGTAGATAGGTTAGCAGCCATTTCCTTGGATATGTTATTGCAAATTTGAATGTGTTGCATTTTAACATTTTGCATGTCATATATTTATGATATCTTTTAAGAATAAGTTCTCACTTACCCCTCGCACATCATCGAATGTGACATCGGTTGAACTCACAACATCAACGTCAGAACCAATCTTGAGTTGGACTGTGAAGAAAACCCACAAACAGTTGTATTAAACTTAAACACAATTGACACAAATTCAACTTGGTAGAGCCATTCTATTTGGGAAAAGAACCTGTTTTCTACATATCATTAAAGGGGGGGGGGGCATTCTTTGTTTCCACTCATATTGGAAGGGTCATTAGTGCATATAAGTGCTGGCCATACATTCAAAACCTCATTAATATAGATGATATGTGCATCCCAGGAACCACACAAACATTGGTCACCTCGCGTATAATGTATCAAGTTTGAACGTGAAAATGCCATAATGTCATAATGCCATGAATGTAGGCATTAGCCAAGGGGCATAGTCTGGTTTCGAGATCCCAGAGGGCCTCCATTTGATCTCATAGATAACCTGTTCAAACCCTTCATAGGGGATTTAGTTAGAATCCGGTGGCTTCACCCAGCAACAAGATATTTTGCAGACAACCTGATTTCATTAGCCCTATGGGTAAGGTTCCCAAAAAAAGTTGTCTCACAAAATCCCTGAATGGGTGCATGATTTTGATTACGGGCCCATCGACTAAATTATGCTCCATCTGGCAGCTATTAGAGACAGTACTTTGTGGCATCTAAATATCTACTTACAATACTGCACAAGCGTCTTAACCACACTAGGAAACAGCAAGTACACCGCCAAGCCCAACAGCAGTAGTTTTCTCAATGTGGACCATTTCTGTCCCATCGTGGAACCTTTACTGGTCTCACTCTGTCCCGCCATCATGTACCCATCGTAGTACCCAGCCTTGAAAGAATTATAGTCCAACTCCTCATGCTGACCCCTATGGCTTTCATAAGCTGCTTTGGCGTTGGTATCAGTTGTGTTGGTAGCCAGGATTCTACCCAGTGTTTGTTGGCTCGATTGTGTGCCCTGCCTTTGTCCATCTGTGTATCCTGTCTGAAATGAGGTCTTGTCGTGTCTCTCCATTTTGTTGTGACTGTCAAAGGCTGATTTCATATGAGGTACTATACTTTCTCGCTTTTCAGCAGGCGGGGTGATTTTCTGTGGATGAAAATGATCACGATGTAACAGCAATTTCACTGGGTGAATAAAATTCTCAAGAGGGAAAAAAACCCAAAATGATGATTCAAGTCACGATATCGAAGTGTGCTAGGCAGTAAAATGAATCATTAATCTACAATTTGCAGTATAAAAATACAAATATATTTGGAATGAGATGACTTGTTGGATTATTTTGATACCAAACTTACAATGACAGCTATCTGTTTTGCAAAAATACAGACGAAAGTGTAAAACTGCACTTTCATATAAAAGCGTAGCATAATGAGCTGAATAAAGTCAAGGAAGCGACGAACAGAAATAGGTAGGAAGAGAAATAGGTTCTCTACAATGATTCTTTTTAATTTCAGATTGATATAATCCTTATTATGACATTATAAATATTGAGCACAACATTTAATAAGTGAAAACCTTTTTTGAATAAAATCCACATAAGGCTCATTCCATGAAGTTGGGGCATTTGTTAAAATAGCAGAATTTGGTACTTTAGGCAGCTTATAAACTGTTTTACTCTATGTGTATATCAAATTTTTTTAGTGTCCAAAAACAGTACTAGGTTATAGTATTGAGCCATGAAAAAAAAAAAAAAAATCGACCCTTCCTTGAAGAAGAAAAAAATAAAAAATTAGGTGGTGTCCAAGACCATTTTTGCTAAAAAACGTGACATGGAAAACACAACAATTAATATGAGTTTTATGTAAGCAAAACTATCATAGAATTGCTTGGAAATCGATTTGATTAATAAAATATACATGTATTCATAGTTTACTGACCAAAACACCTCGTCACGCTGGACTGATTTTCACCCAAGCAACATGAAAATTGCCTTTCCGATGCTACGCACGGTGTCCACAAAATATACACGTGTAGCATCGGGAGTTTTCATTGCTGAATGGGGGTAGTTCTCTACCATACACTTTTTAATTATTTTCCAAAATTAAGAGCATTTATCAATTGAAAACTATTGCAAATGAGAATAAATTTCATGAAGACCATTCCATATATTCATGAAAAAGTATACCGTGCCGTGTGCATGGTGTCCTAACCATAAAATGTAGCATCGTGATAAACATCCTATGCAATTTGTGGGAATCCCCCCCTGGAGATAAATAAAACATTCCATATTTCTTTTTGTAAGGATAGAGGTCAATAGCTATCAGGTTTGTTTGGAATTTGCCACACGTGGGCTAGTTTTATCAAGGTTTCAGTCGCTGGTGTCCCGTTGTAGCATCGGGACTTTTATGTAGCATCAAAATGTAAACATTGGATAGTTTTGTGAATGGTAAGTGCGATTGTAATTATTTCTTAATGTTGCTTGTATGTCTGTATTTATTAATGCATTTTTATTGAAAGGGAAACACTGAATCAGAATTTCTTTTCATGTTATGATATTAATTTTGAGTCACGGACGCCATAATAATTTGGCGTCCATGTAGCATCGGGCATAGCATGGGCAATATTTTGCATTGGGTATCGTTATAGTTCGTTGAAATTGGTTTTTTTTGTGTAGAATCACATCATTAATAAACTTTGAAGTTAATAATGAATTAGTTTTTGCTCTTTTAATGCTAATAATATAGCTTACCAATACGATGCTACATGGACACCATGTCCATGTAGCATTTCATAAAATTTGCCTAATTAGACTAAAACAATTACCCCATTCGAAATTATCCATCGCCCAAAACATTCAAAACATTGCCTACATTTTACTACACTTTACAGAAAAAAGGCATATTATGAGAGATGTATATCTAATGAAATATATTAATACACAATGCTACATGGACACCATTTCCATTAGCATTTCACTGAATTCACAATAAACATTCCCTTATTTTAGTTTTATTTACTATAAATAAAACAAATAATTGTAAATCATTTAAGTTCTCTATCCTTTGCTATTCTTTTTCATGTTAAATGAATAATAAATAAAATACTCCAGCATGATTTTAATATAAATGTTTTCCTGCAACACAAGAAGTGCAACATGAATAAATAATCTACTCCAATATCAATACACAATGTTCCATGAAGATACTAAGCCATAGGGTTTATTTTGTTTTGCTTTGCAGGTTCTTGACATTAATTCAGAAGACAGTTCTATCGTCCTGGAATTTATGGAGATGAAGACAAGGAACCCATCATTTTCAAAAACTAGTACCTTTCCAAAGAAATCCATCATGGCAATTAAATTATTTTTTTGCAAACTGACTTTTTAAGTGATCAAACTTTTCAATCATCTTTATCAATAATAGAGGATGATTCAATCAGAAACAAGCAAAGAGACTAAGATCACAAAGGGTACTTTAAGAACAACACTGCATGAAGTTTGTTTTAGTGGACATCTTAAGTTTCTTTGATCAATGGTGTATTGTTATTGTGTAATTGTAAGAAATGGTGTATGTGTATCATAGGTAATTATGTTTTATGCTTCATGGCAGGTTATCTTTTTGTGTAATTTGTAGTTTTACAATCCATGTTATTAATTTTATCGTGTGCTTATAACATAAAAAGTTAACATCATAGTACATCCTCTCTATTGATCTGAAAAAGATGCACCTGTTCAAGCTGTTCCAAATATTTTAGGGCACGGTGTCCATGTAGCATCGTAATACTTAAGTACACAGAAAAGGTAAATTTTACATGAACAGTGTTTAGATAAATTTCAAGCAATTCACTCTGTGTATCTACTTGATATGATGAACAAGTAGACAAACCATTCACACTCAAATAATTGTAACAGTATGAATAGTCTTATTATTAACAATGTTACAAGACGCGGTGTCCATGTAGCATCGGTAGTGCATTTTATAACATTATACAGGTAAATAATACTTCATATACTTACTTTATGACTATAATGTAATCAATGTGCATGGTTTATAGAGTACTTTACATCAAACAAATATTGATATGTACTTTATTTAAATTCATTATACAAATTGCAAAATAAAGAGTCACTTTTCAATGAGTTTTTACATAAAACAGTTAATCTACGATGTCTTGTTCGTTAAGTTATGTTCAACCTAGACAAATCTGGTTTCTTTTCATGTATTTGTGGTTCCAAGTAGTTAATTGAGGTATAGAAACTTGGCCCACATCTTAAGCTATTTTATTAGAAAATGATATGGAAATGAGAAATGGTGTCCATGTAGCATCAGGATTTTTGGAAATGTCATCCAACTGTTGAACATGTGCGGTTATTTTACACCAAATGTTACATTAAAATAAAAAGTTCTACATTGGACTTTGGTAAATGTAGAACCTAAAAAAGAAGAAAGAGTTGGAAAATATCCATTTTGAAAATTTCACTTGGATGTCACATAATATGCCCCAACTTCATGGAATGAGCCATAAATGAAATGTGAGGAACATGTTGCACAATATGATTACATTGACTTAAAAATACAGTGCGTCCGGCAAATCAAATAATTTTATGTATAAATTTACCTGTTCATATACAAAATACGTTCAATCTAAATAACATTTTGTTCATAAACGAATGTATCCATTGGTAAATATAATTTGTATCACCACATGTATATTTGAATTGTTTTTATGATGTATGTGATCTTTTCAGCGAGAGAAATGATAATAAAAAACTGTAAATGAGAAGATTTTTATTTTATTTTATGGAATTGCAAGTTGTGTGGCCAGACGTTTTGGCATGTGTTTTATATTGAGGGGCCTCAAAAAGGAATCATGTTTGGCACCGAAATGATTCTACACGTTTTCTCTTTCCAAATATACTTTCAATTTCATACTGTGACTTATTTTAAGAGAGATACAATTCTTTGAAATGGTTTCGAAACTTTCCGGACACCCTATACATATTAATTTCGATTTTACAGACTAAAGTCAAAACCACCGTTCCTTTTACGATTTAGTTTAGCATTTGCGTACTGCGTGATCTAACGAGTGCTTGGATGATCGTGCAGTTTTCCTCCAGCTCCACCCACACGCACTGAAACATCGAGTAGTAGGAGTTAATGGAATTGTGGTGTCTACTTTTGTTTGCTTGGTTGATGAGATGTACATTATGACTTAACATGCATCGTGTTTGGTCACAAAATAAAGCAATTTACCTTGAAAAATTTGTCTACTATTGCCTGCACTGTATCAGGCTCTTTCATGGCTATACTCGTGCTGGTCAATTTATGTACAGTTTCTGCTCTCTTGGTCTTGAAACCTCTCCTCTGCTCAACAAAATCTGGAAAAGGAGTAAAAATTGTGACATTTAGAATTTAAATTCCAACATATCATATTCTTGAGTTAGAGTTGCCTCATCACATCAAGGAATGAACATCACCCTTTGAAACCACCAGTATAGTGTGGCATGACAGGTAATTTAGATCACAATCTTTCATAATTGATTTATAATTATTAATCTGTTTGTTTTTGTTTCTTTAAATTGAGCATTTTCACACAGCATTGTGTGCAAATGGTGAATGAATTGATTCAATCTAATTTCATACTCACTTGATGATCTCTTACACATGTGTTCATGTGCTAGCTGATGTGGTAACGATGCTGATAGCTGCCTGTGGAAGAGTCCTGTACCTAAGTGAGGTGTATCTAATTCTGCTGATTCAAATCCTGAAATAAAATGAAAATGGCAAAATGCTACTATTTTTGCTTTTCTTGCAATGATGTGGGACATTCTGATTCATGGAGAACATGCAGGACAAAAACACACACATATAACATAACATGATTTTACGGAGGGGGGGGGGTGGGGGTGCGGAAGTTAGCATAGCAGAACTTAAATTCAAAATCTGTTAAAAAGATTATTTCTGTAAATTACACGCGGCGGCGTTTTTGTTCCTACTAGTTAAACCCTCGTATTTCTGCCATTTCGATAAATAAACATGTTAAACTTTAAATCGTTTAAAGTAATCATACGTCTATGGCACGTGTCCGAGAAGTCTTAATGTTGCAGGATCTTGCATTAAAAGACAGTAGGGAGGAGAAAATGAACTTTTATACACAGCTTTATGGAGAAAAATTTACATAACGCCAACAATGCCGCTAGGAAAACTGCCTGTACATGTAATTTGGTGACAGTAAATAACTCACCAGTTATACGAACATTTCTACCTCAAATAATATGATTATTGCAATCAAAGATTGTAAATGGAAGAAAAAAAATCAAAAAGTGTATTTATAAAAACCTATAACAACAAAATATTGAAAATGTAATTGTGTAAGTAACAATACCACTGAATGCTAGAAAGTGTACAATTTCTATGATACATATATTTTAATCATATTTGACATACATAAGTAAGCAAGGCCTAGAAAATTTATCTTTCATTTCCACTGATCCTCTGCAACATGAAATAATTCTATACATCACCTCATTTCACCAAATGACATTCCTATAGATGAGGTGACCGTTGTTTACATCAGTAGTGTTTACAAATTGATTAGCGCCTGGTCTAAAGACATGCTAGAGGTACTAGTCCACAGTCGGACCGCCTCTTAGCCGAATAACCGTTAAAAGGTCAATTATTACCGAAACGAACTTCGCAATTGTGAACCGCGCACTTTCGGTACTAAAACCGAGTTAAACTCCCGCGGAATCTGAACTATCATTTCAAGAGTGATCTTGAGGTCAAATGTAAGTCTTTTTTGGAGATTAATGTCTTGAAATATTCCTAATAATACAATCTGTCTTACTAACTTATTAAAACCAGTCTCAGACATTTACAAGCAGAGTATTTCACATGGGAAGTTTGCAATTTTTTCGATATCGAAAGTGAAATGTACAAAAGTAAGGTTACATTGATCTGACAAACAGCTGTCTTAACCAGCGAAATTACAAAATTGTCACATATTCAGATAAATGAGGGTTTTAGTCATTATTATTTCCTAAATCGATTTTACGACGTGACCATTTAAGTAGATAAAAACAGATTGTAAGAGAGAGTAAAATTTGGAACCATTGGCATTTTGTCCATTGTCCATTCATATGCGATCGCATTATATTTTGATGTTTGTGTGGATTGCAGGCTTTGTGCATAGGAGGGACATCTTTCAAGGGAAATATTGTTCAACTTATGAGCTAAATAACTGTGATATCCTTTTTATCTAACAGAATAAATGATGTTTTTGCATCATGTGGCTCTACTAAACAAAATTGATGAAGTGTTTAAATCTCACGGATATAACTAGTTTCCCTTGATAGCTTAGATGGTAAAGGGTTCGCTTGGAGAACGAGAGGTCCGGGGTTCGAAATCGATCCTTCTGCTCTGCACATTTTCATATGATTTATTTTTTTCTCGTCAAAATCATTTTTTGTGTGTGATTTATTTATTTTATTTATTTGGTTCATTTCTTTTTCATAAGTTAACAGATCCCCACCACTCTAGTATAAATAATCCCAAAGCAACAAACAAACCTCGGCATAGGCCTAGTGCTCGGGCGGGATCAGAGAGACTTTAAAGTTGTATTGTATTTCCTGGTATAAAAGACGCGATGTATTTTTTTTCATATACACACGGAGTCACGGACGGCCCATGATGTGACGTTTAGAAGATGGTTTTCATGACAATGTTTTGCTGCACTTACAGTTTACACCTGATTTTCCTCATTATGCGTATATGTGTCTTTTGAAACTAATATTTGAGTGGGTGAAGGGATAACCTGAGCACAATCGCACCCAGACGGAATATCGGGTAAGAAACATGGTCATCATAAATCATCATAAAACAATCATAAATAAATCAAAAACCCAACAAAATTGATTTTGATGAGAGAAAAAAAAATCCGTGACATTGTGCAGGATCGAACCCCGGACCTCCCGTTCTTCAAGCGAGCGCTTTACCATCTACGCTATCAAGGGAAACTAGTTATAACCGGGAGATTCAAACACTTTATTGTCAAGTGCCAAATTTTGGTCACTACAATTGAGCTTCACATCGGGCTTCAAATGATGCGGCAAAAATCGTCTTAAACACTATTACTATTTCAAACACGAAGGATATCGAACAACTCATTATAATGTGCCACTGTATAGATGGATTTTTTACGACGTTGTAAAATAAGGGATTTACGGACGTTTTCATCTAAAATTGGCTACCATTTCTTCCAGTTCATGTCAGTTTTTACGCCGATGCAGTAGCATGAAATCTCACATTTCGGGTCGTTGGTGTCTGAATATATTGATTCGATAAAACAGTATGAAGTAAAATAGATGTATGCTTCATTGTAGGTTAGTGGGTAAACGATCAGCGGTCTCCTTTTGTATATATTTCGTCCTAAATAAGTGTTAGTTATTTATAAATAGGTAATCGACTAAATTTGAATTTTTCGTGTTTACATTAGGACGCCCTCGTACCTAATAATTTGGGGTCAATCGAACTTGCGTTCCGACTATCCATGACTACTGCATACAATACTATATGAAAGCAAAACACACATCACTGAGCGCCAATTTTAAAAGCACATGCCCTTATGGTGCGCACGCAAACCGCCGGGCAACCATATTTAGTACCTGGTCTCTCATTGTGCTTAGGGATGCATACCATGACTACTGCACTATTACACCGTAAGCATGGTAAGTAATGATCAATCAAGTGTGAATAAAAGCACCGTTCCCTGTAGGTGCGCACGCAAACCGCCGGGCACTACGTCACCGGTCACACCATCTATAGTTTGATTGGTTCCAAATTGGCGAAGCCTCATTACAGCAGCGAATGAATACGTGGGCGTGCGTGAAGGCAATAAGCGCACTATGTATCATATGTGTGACGTCTGCATGCAGCAAAAAATGTGTGCGTAAGCTTGGATTATATTTGCGTGCGGAGAGATAAAACCGAATATTTCTCGCCAATTTGGAACTGATTGAAACTATAGGACTCTGTACGTGTTTTACTTGTTTTCAAGTTGATAACAGACTGGTATGATAGTCAACAAATACAAATTATTTGCAAGATCTGATGGTGATTTATTAGTTGAGGTACTTTTTATCATCATCATTAACCCTAACTCTACCCCTCACTTTTTTCAGACAATTTTTCCGTGTGGCAAAAAGTGACCTGCGCCAAGTATAATTATAGGCTGGGTCCATTATTTCATCCAAAAACTTCCACGCCGGGTTATACAAACTGGCTGGGTCGTGGTATTTTGTGGTATATGGTAGGGTTAGGGTTATAGAAACCAAACTCAAAAAAGATTTTGAAAAAAAATGCTTCATAACCCTAACTCTACCCCAACTTTTTTCAGACAATTTTTCTCATTCAAATTCAAAAATTACCTGGGACATTCAAACACAGAGATAAATTAAAGTACGAATAAAATCAATTATCGTTGATACAAAGAGGTGTGTTTTTTCTTCTTGATGAAAATCCCAATTCTTCAGCTGTCAACGAAATTCCTTATGAACAGAAACATTTAAATCTTTATTCTCATTTCAGAGCGAAATTGATTTACACCCGGATTTACATGTATTCCTCATTATATGTAACATAAAATCAGACAAAAAGGGAATATTTTAGTGTTGAATCAATTTTTAGCGACAGATAATGGATTTATACATAACATTCTTCTACTGTGCGTTTGAAACTCCCAGGTTTATTAAATCTCATTTGAATATTAATGACGCTTTGTGAAAATGTACTATTTGGCTCCTCACTTACATTGATGATTTTAAAGGATTTAGCATTTCGTGGACAGCTACCAAAATGGGTTCTTTTATTAAAACAGGCATAATTCTTGATAGCAAGGGTCAATTTCAGTGATCCTTTTTTCATATGAGTAGAGGAATGTGCTCTTTGAATACGTGCATAATTGGTTTGTTAAACTTGTTTGGTCTTTTTTTAAACAAATATTAATTTCAATACAACTTCTTTTTGACTAACCCTGTATATATTGTGTTTTAAAAATATCAATGGAAAGCTGATGTGTCCATGATAACACATTTATATCAATCATTTGTTCCAGTTCCCAGCCACTTGCTTGAATATGAGGAGGTCAGAATCTCAATGTGCCAAATTCAGTAATTCACCACTCTAAATGTGTGCTCTATAAAAGAACAACTCTACTGAAGTGATACATTCACAACTACAGTATAATAATCAGAGCCCATAGACAGATGCTCTATTGACATTTGAGTACAAATATAATAATAATCAATAATAATCAGTATTTATATAGCGCCTTTTCCAAATGGCTCAAAGCGCTGTGATTTTGCTGCTGGTGATTCATTAGAATCATGTCGCATCAACTAGGGTGCTGCCAATTTCTAGCGCAAACCTATCCGCAGTTAGATTGTAACATCCACCATTTTTCAATGCAGCTCCCCAAATACCTTTGGGTCAAGGAAGTTTTTGATAACCGAAACAACTGATCACAGATTTTGAAAGCAGGAGGAAACCGGAGTACCCGGAGAAAACCTGCGAAGCGTGTCCTGGATCGTGATAAACCAAATGCACAAAAAGCCCGCGGTCGTGCACAGAATTGACCCGGGTTTCATTGGTGCAAGGCGAGAGAACTAACCGCTGAAATAGTGCTGATTTTGGCAGGTAAAGTTTGAGACGTCCCCACATTCACAAGCAAGTGGCTAAACACTGAAACAAGTGGTCACTACACATTTGGAATAAATGGAAAGATAAACACACCAGCTTTCCACTTTTTGGGAACACATTACGAACATATAACAAAATATGCGAAAGACAGGCAATTGAAACACATTTCCTAATTACTTTTGAAGGGTTATCACGTTTATGTCAACTTGTGTACAGAAAATGCCAAATTCCATTTTTCACTCACCGTGTTTATTTTCAAAGAATGTTTCTGCAGACACGTACGAGGTTGACCACCTGTCATCCCATTGTTGTACTCCGTTACATACTTGTGGCAGTAATTCACTGGTCCAGGTGGCTGGTAAATGAGACAGGCTCAACTCTTCTTCTAATAGCTTGGTTAATGTAATCTGATGGAAAAATACAATGAATTTAATTGATTTAACACTGTGACCCATCACACCAAAAAGGAAAATTGATATTTTAATTTCACGTTCCAAACCTAATTTTTAGCTTTAACCCTAACCGGTATGGCTATGTTTTGGGGAGGAGTGGGGGAAAAGTACTATTTTTTTACCCAAAAAATCACCCAGCAGTCCAGCACCCCCCCCCCCCCCCCCCCCCCCCCCCCCGAGATTCGATCGCGGGACCATCTGCACCCTAGTCTGTCCCTCTGAGCTAAACTCCCAGCGCATATGTGGGCAGCAACTTTTTGCCCACATATGCCTGCTGTAGGTGACGTCATCGAGTCAATGCAGCAGCACGTGCATGGAGATAGTTTCTGGCAGTGAGATTTAGTGAGATTCAGTTGGGTTAGGATTAACATGATACCTAACTTATTGAATTTTAACATAAAACACAGGTTTAAGCAGCTTGAGAGGGGATACATTTCTTCAAATAAGATTTGCTGGTCAGTTTTGATGTGATGGGTCACATTTGGTTATGTTTTGTTTTCCAGAGTTCCAGTCTTTACAAAGGAAGATGAAGTTGAAGTGTTTCAATAAACAACATGGTGTATCTGTTTACTCAATCCGATCCACTTTTCCTATAAAAATTGAAATATTGGTATCTTAGGAGAAAGCCCCTTTTATCATATTACCCGAGACTGCAAATTTTAAAGCCTGTTGGAGATCTTACATAGTCCGGACGGCACGCTTTATACAGGGTGGGACTTCAGAAATCAAAAAATCAACAAAAGGGTGGGGGTCAGAATATTTCTGATATAAAGGGTGTAGTTGTATAAAGCGTGGAGATAAAATAAAAAGGGTGGCGGTTTCTCAGCGATCATCAAAATAATCAAAATACCGACCTTGTCGACTCGCTAGAGCTAGTTATATCATAAATATGTATCCGATGTCGGGTCCGATATACTTCGATTCAAAATTAAAGAGTCGCCATCTTTAAATTGGTTTGTTATAAAGCGCCATCTATTGTTGAAATTGTGACATTTTTTCAAAATGGAAACTCGCCGGGAGCTACGAAAGTGTTGTACGCAGCGTATTATCACAATTTAGGGAGCATAAGAGTACCAAAAATGCACTGATTTGATTAAATAAATCCATAATTTCAAATGAATCTCCTCTATCAATGTGCAAAATCGTGATTTAGCCGACAAGGTGGTTTTTAAGAAAGCTTATTATTTTAATTTTTTTTTTCAATTATTTTTTTTTATGAATAATTTGGGGAATTCCAGGACCTGCCCGAAAAACAAAACGGATCCCGGGATGTTTCTGTCACTTTGTCCTTTCTTTCTTCCAATGAGTGCCTTTTCAAATTTGAATGCACAAAATGATCAAAATGTCCCCTTTTCGGTATAAAGGGTGGGGGTTGAACATTCCCAAATAAAAAGGGTGGCTCTGTAAAAAGGGTGGGGCAAAAATAAAAAGGGTGTGGGTCTGACCCCTGTCCGGACAGTGTCTTAATGTAGATATGCTCTAACTTATGAGCAGGAAAGTGGCCAAATGTTGTCAACACAATTTGTGTCACTGTTCAATGGCGAACACTGCAAATTATGAGCGTTTACTTTTGACAAACTAAAAGTAAACTCAAAAGTAAACGCAATTCTAAACACAAAACTAAACGTAAAAGTAAATGCAAAACTAAATGTTTCTTGCATTTTGCACCCAATTGACCTCAAACCACGCCCCAAGTGAGTGAATATAATCACAGATGTTTCCACCATCTGTGACATAATGGGACAGTTATTGATTAGAGGCTGGGTGGAAAACAGCTTAGTTGTTTGGCTCAGATAAGTGTTTAGTATTGCGTTTACTTTTGAGTTTACTTTTAGTTTGTCCAGAAGTAAACGCTCATAATTTGCAGTGGAATTTGGAGTGAATTTTGGCTTTGTGTCAATAGAAACCCCTGACATTGTTCAATTGAACTGTTGAATTGAGAATGTATTGATAACGCACCTTCATACAGTAGGCTAGGGCATCACCAGTGCATTGCATATTGCATATCGCACATCGTGGCAATAAAAATATCGCGAAATCGCCAAAAGTTTTCAATAAAGTAAACAAGTTAACATTTTGACCTCCAGAAAGTATATACACATCCAAAACCCTCATTGGACATGCTGTAAAGCAATTAACCTCATGATAACCCTTTGCAGTTGAGCTGAAAGACGCAAATGTAGATCAAAGTATACAGATATTTTTGGATGTTATATATTTTCACTGATTTGGTAACACCACTTCAAGATGATATTGTGGGTTAATTGTGAATATTCAGGCATTCAAAAAAAAATCCCCACATCGTTGAAAGCATGTTGACAAATCGTGATCACGATAAAAGAACAATATCGCGATATCATAGTGGATGGCGATATTGCCCATGCTTATCATACAGACAGAATACAAACCAAAGGTGCTGTAAACAAATCTGGTCACCCACTTTACATTGAGCTTTTGTAATCTTAAACTTAAAGGTATATTATGTGATCTTTCCAGGGAACGCCCTCAACATCGAAAAAAAAAATTCTTGCAGATTTACATTTCTGATCATAAATCTTACATACATTCCAAGTTACAGGGCGATACGATTCTTAATTACTTCAAAATCATGGTTTTAGAGTGAAAATAATCTGTTGGGATAACAGAACAGTTTATATTTTCACTCTTAATTCACTCTAAAACCATGATTTCGAGGTAATTAGGAATCGTATTGCTCTGTAATTTGGAATGTATGTACGATTTATGATCAGAAATTTTATGTAAATCTGCAAGAAAATCTACTTTCTAAAAAAAATCATGAATAGAGGGCGCTCTCTGGAAAAGATCACATAATATGCCTTTAAATTATGTCAAATCAACATTATAACTTACATTTGTCTGTTTTTGTTGGCATTGTGTCACTGCCTCTTGTTGGTTAGTTTTCACCGATCTATGCCGTTGCACTATTGCACCTTTATCAACCAATGTCTTCAGTGAATGAAAAGCTCCCACTAAATGCTGTACAGGAAACACCTGTTTGTGAAAGTAAACAATACAGAAAAGAAGGAGATGTTATACATTGTTTGTATTGTTTTTATAAGTTCATCAGGATTGAAATTTGCAAGGAATAATTTGAAATTTATCAACTTAGTTATGCATACGATCATCTGATTTAGAAACCTTCTAGAAACACAAGAAGTGATACTGGATCCAAAACATAATTTCTGAAGAGACAACCAGACAAGTTGGTTGTGAAAATTGAAGGCATTTGAAACCGATCCAATTTGTTTCTGCAAGTTTGGGCACATTTTAGAAATGCTGCACATTACGTACATATCCGGTACAAATTAGTATTTCTAGAAAATGACGGTAAAAAATGGATGAATCTCTTGTTATGACTAAGTTATCCCTACGCCGTATTATCTGATCATGAATAGACTCTATTCACACGGCAGCCATTTTCCAAAATATGCCACCCAAGCCTCGTTCCCGTTTGGTCTATCTGCGCCTTGGCGCATTCGATAGAACTGCGAGAGAAGCGTGGTACGTCAAGTCACGCAGGCGCAGGTATACATAACAGGAACGAGGCTTGGGTGGCAAATATTAGAAAATGGCTGCCGCGTGAACTGTGAATATGGTCTATTGGGGCAGCTCAACATGCATGAGCATTGGTTAAAAAACTATCACAAAAACTATCGCGCAATTTTTGCCATCTTGAAAAAACAGTAAACTGTGTGGTCGAATCAATTTTGTCGTTCTGTGTATGGCCACCAATTGAATTTCACCCAAATACAGCAAAACAACATTCCCGTTGACTATAGCTACATGTACACACCTTCATAAAGACATCTTCTTTCTTTTCAGAATGCTAAGTTATTCCATATTTTACCATAATTCTCCGCCGTTTAAGGCCAATTACAATTGATTCTGAGTTTACTGTTGTGTTTTTGAAAAGTAGGACGAGGTGACTATTTAATATTAATATTGTAATATTTTGGGGTAAAGTCACCCGATTTAATATTGTCGGCGTTGTTAATATCCAAGGTACGAATACAATTCAAATGATGTTAATTATGTCCTACCACCACCTACTGCCTTGGCTTTGCATTTTGTTTTATTTTATAAAGGAGTCTCATATTTGCATCCATATTTTGAATATTAATGAAATATACATGTTGAATATGCATCAAACAAGCTTGCTGTATGAAATACAGCGTGTCCCAAAAAACTGGGTCCAAAACTTTCAGATCTTACAACTTAAAATATGGGAAACATAGACGCTTCATGTTTGGGAATATAAAAGTAAATATATCTGACATTATTTGGTGAAATTATAAGACCAATGGAATGTAAGGTTTTAGAAATACAAAGCTTTGCATACAGCGTGGTCAGAACCCGTTTTTTCAGATTTTGCCCATAAACCGTCCATGCGTTGCATTTGCGCATCGTATTGACGTCATCAAAGTTTTGCCTTTGACTTGATAACAATCACTTACTCAGGGAAATCTTCGTCATAAGGGGGATAAAAAGTGTAAATATTTATGATTTTTGTTAGAAAAATCAATAAATACCCTTCTGAGACACTGCCATCTTTGAAGCAGTTCAAGAACCATTTCTTCGAAATTGGAAACCAGCCGTTAAGTCAGTCATCTCATCAAAGGAGTTAGAGGCAGGGCTGGAACTTTTTCAACCAGCCAGTCGGAATCGGGCAGGTAACTCACAAAAATACCTGCCCGACAGAAATTCCACCAGCCAGATGTAACTCTCACACTTGCACCGTCAGTTTGAAATTGTTTACCCGCCAGTTGCCGGGGTACTTTTTCTCGACACAACATTTACCCGCTATGGGCAGGTGGGCGGTTGCTATTTCCAGGCATGGTATCAGGGTAACAGTTGCTCTGTTTTTGTCTATATTCAACGACAAGGTTACTGCAATGGGTATTTATGATGCTGAATATTGATCCAAAATACCTATTATTTAACCCTTTTCTACCAAACATAAGATATTTCAGAGAATAAACACCATGCACATGATGTAGGGAAAACGTGCACACAAAGCAAATGCAAGGCATAAGGTGGTTTATTGCTAAATTGGAAAAAACGGGTTCTAACCACGCACTGTTGAAAGCTTTGTATTTCAGAAAGATGCCACTTGATTGGTCTCACATTTTAACCAATTAAGGCCAGATATATGTTCCTTAACATCCTCAAATATGAAGCAGATACAATTTCAACTTTTAAAGTTACACGCTCTGCAGATTTTGGACCCAGTTTTTTGGGACACGCTGTAGTTGGTTTTACCATGACCATCTCTTCATCCCAATTTCCATCCCCAACCATCTCCCCTTCCCTCCCCCATCCGCTTCCCCTCTCCTATCCTCATCCCCTCCCACACCCTATCCCCTCATCCCATCCCCACATCCCATCCTTTCACCCCAATTCCCATCCCCTACTGTCTCCCCTTATCCTCATCCCCACACCCCGCCCTATCCCCTCACATCCCATCCCTTCACCCACTTCATCTCAATTCCCATCCCCAACTGTTTTCCCTCCCCTCATCCTCATCCCATCCCCACATACGCCTGCATCTAAGCTCCTGCGATCGTGGTTTTATCCCCTTGATTCTCAGGTTTTTCCATTTCCCTCGATTTTCTCAAAGTATGCAGAGATTTCGCGGAATTTGTTTGTTTTTTCCTCGAACAAAACAAAATTTCGAATTTGTACACAAAAATCGAACATAAATAGTCTAAGAAAATCTTGAAACGTCATTTTAAATACTGAACTATCGTATCGTACCAATACGAACTTATACTGCCGCCGCTGGTTGGTTAAATAAATAATAGACTAAGACTCTGACGCCCTCTACATTTTGTCATCACTGTTCCGTATGGTAATATTCAAGATCGACTGGGGGATGTAGTCCAAGATGGCCGCGCGTATACAGGGTGAGTAAAAAAAAGTGTAGTCTGATTGAAAAATAAATAAAAAAATACTTCTGACCACAACATTTAGGCAACCGATAATTTAATCAATTACGACATTTATCTGCTATCATCGGCAAAAAGAATCACGGCAATATATGGTGTTTAGTAGATATGAATATTTCTGTAAAAGAACTGAATTTTGAAACAAATTTGTGATTTCACGCTCATTGAACGCTTAATAATGTGTACTAGGATTAATATGTAAAGGGTTAAACAGTCTATTTATTAAACCAATTAAATAAATAATAGCCTTGTTTAGAATTTCTCCTCATTATTTAACACGAAATAAAGATAAAATATTATCACCACTTGCAAGGATTTAAAAATGATCCATAGATTTCATAAACATGATAAACAAGACGAGGACGTGGAATAAAAATGGCCAAATGAGTGACTATCTAATATTGTATAAATATACAATGAAGTATTTTGATAATATAATATTGCACCTATTTTTCATAAATATGTAAATATCGTTTAAGTTAAAATATACGGTCAAAATTGATGTCCACAGTAAGAGTAGTAAAGTAAAAGTCTCTTTCTCTTTCTCTACATGGACATTCATTCTTGAAGACAATTTGTTTTCAGGTAAGTCTATCAATAGGCAAATAATCAAGCAGCTCTTCCTTCTACGTGACCACCATTATTTTTAATACAAAGTCTCGCTAAGCTTTGGTCTTCATGCTGTTGATGGCGCGCCTGGAGATCCTTCGACGCAAAGCTGTACATGCATAATGTCAATACGTTGCCGTAGTACTTTAGAGCCTTTTGTTAGGACTGTAATTTGTTATTGCTTATAATATACCTGATGATATTGAATTCAAGCCATCGAAGATGGTACCTTGTTCGGATCTAAAAATGGCTACTTTTATTCAAATACGCGTAATATGAGTTTCTCTTTAAACCAATTCTAGCCAAATAAAATTCTTATTAAAGATAATTAATAGGTCTTGTTTACCATTAAAATAATTTGGGTGACAAATGCTCATATTTCTTTTTAAAAATCCTTCAAGTTGAGTACACTTATTTTTGACTCACCCTGTACGAAACAAATATTTCTTCGGTATAAAAAATGTCAAAACGGCAGACATAAATTGGAATGTAATGCAAATTATGAAACCTCTCTACCAGGGATAACTTTCAAAATAATATATTTTCATGCGGAGAAGAAAAATGGACTTATAAAGTAAGCTTATTACTTTTCAAAGAGTGATATTTGGGGGTGATTTTTTGGTCACAGTTTTGGTAGCGGTTCGCGTTTATTTTCGCATGATTTCTCCGTTTTGGTTGCAAATAGCGAAAACACAGGAAATCACATTTGGTCCATTCGACACACTTACCGAGTAAATATATCGCATATGCTTTAAATGCACACATTTCAATACAAAGCGACAGTTGCAAGTTTCGTGAAGAGTTTTTTACTTCCCAGAAATGTTTCGCCAACCCGGAAGTAATGAAATGCGGCTCATCCGCTAATTTTATCGCCAGAATTTCGGGCAGAAGTTCCAGGAAAGTGTTAAAAAGCTTATGAAAAATCTTAAACAATGAAATAATTAAATATTTTTGATTAAATATATCACACGGCTGGCTTTTGGACGTGGGGGGGCAACAGTAAACTCAGAATCAATTGGAGGTGGCCTAACGCAACTGGTAAAATTACTTTTCGTTATTCTCGCTATCCCACACAGCTCATGGCAATCTCATCAAATGAGATCTAATCTTAAGTCCCCAGTCACAAAACAACATAAAAAACGTCTGACGCATTGTGATGAGCTCTGGGAATGTGCCTTACACAATTACAAGTTACATACGGACGGAAGTACATAACATCGCGTGCACTAATATATTCCGGAGGCTAGTGTGTGGTTTTACAGGAACATAAAACTGAAACGGACAAAATGACCGACCGTAAATTCACCCGCACGGCAAGGAAAGACTTTCAAAACATAGAGATGAAGTCTTCCATCGCAGACCACGCTGCTACGGAAAACCATAATAAATTGGGACAATACAAACATTCTCGCGAGGGACGACGCCAGAAATACCAGATGGATCAGATTCAGAGAATCCATTTGGATCCGTCGAAAAGCCAATAATGACATGAAACAGCACCTAATGAATGGCGACGAGGGGGCCTACCAACTTAGTCACCTGTACGACCAATTGATCCGGATTACACGTCATCAAAAACATCATGTGACGTCACCAGAAAATCAACATCTTCTGGTAACACTGGATCAGCGGTCATACACCATTGATAAAGACATCCGAACGGACGTCGAAACTGTCTGGAACAGTAAGTTCAAATTTGGAATTAATCTATGAAATTTTATATTATTATTATTATAATTATTAATGTCAATGAAGTAAGCTTATTTTCAGTTTTTGATTCATTTTGTAGCCATCATTCATTTACCTGTTGAGTCACTCCTCCGACAGAAAACATTGCTGCCTTAAACTAAACGATCTAAAATCAGTAAGCTGGTAGTGAACAGTTTGAGCAAGAGGAAATCGTAGCAACAAATTTTAGGCAATCATAATCAATCGCATCTGACTATTTTATAATCTAACCTTTGACCCTAAAAGTTAACGCGCACACTGGGCACACGGGCTTGTTTTACTAGAATTGACACAGTGCGCCAAAATTTTAAAAACAAAAGGATACTGCGTAAAACAGGAACAACATAATATTCATTCCCATTTTTCTTGTATCTTCATGCTTGGAACCAGTAACCATATCAATTTATGATCCTCAACTGATTTTGTGAGGTTTGACTTTTATTCAGTCAATCGCACATCTCAGGTCTGGCAAATATATCACCAAATAGGCCTATACAAAAAAGGGGACAAATCGACACCTTCAAACTAACTACACAGTAACATCATGAAACACTTGGACAGACACAAAATATTGACTGACAAGCAACATGGTTTTCGAGCAAAGCATTCATGCGAAACACAACTATTACAAACAGTACATGACCTAGCAGGGGCGTAGCGTGTTAGTTTTGAATGGGGGTGGGTGGGGGGGGGGGGGGGGGGGGGGGGGGGGGGGCACCAACATGAAATATTTTGGTTTCTAAAAAATATAATTTTGCAGGTACCATGCTCGGACAGGGGGTGTCTGAGGGGGGATGTGCCCCCCTCAGAAGTAGAAGAAAAAAAATCAATTTTCGAACTTAAATTCAAAATCTTTTAAAAAGATTATTTCAGTAAATTCCACGCGGCGTTGAACGGAGAGGGTGGGCGGGCTTGCTGAAGTATACATAACTTGAATTCAAAATCTCTTTAAAAAATTGTGTCTATCAACTCCACGTGTCTTAGAATCAAGAGGGGGGGGGGGGGGGGGGCGGGTTACGGAAGATTACAAAATTTAAATTCAACCTTAACGATTTGGTAAAGATCATTAGTGTCAACTCCACGTGTCTTAGAATCAAAAATGTCTTTTTAAATACTATTTAGATCATGTTAGACCCCGCGCCGTTCGGAGAGCGGGGTGTACGGAAGTATGCCAAACTTAAATTCAACCTTAAAGGTTAGTGTCAACTCCGCGTGTCTTAGAATCAAAAATGTCTTTTTAAATACTATTTAGATCATGTTAGACCCCGCGCCGTTCGGAGAGCGGGGTTTACGACGGAAGTATGCCAAACTTAAATTCAACCTTAAAGGTTTGGTAAAGTTCATTAGTGTCAACTCCGCGTGTCTTAGAATCAAAAATGTCTTTTTAAATACTATGGTTTCTAAAAAATATAATTTTGCAGGTACCATGCTCGGACAGGGGGTGTCTGAGGGGGGATGTGCCCCCCTCAGAAGTAGAAGAAAAAAAATCAATTTTCGAACTTAAATTCAAAATCTTTTAAAAAGATTATTTCAGTAAATTCCACGCGGCGTTGAACGGAGAGGGTGCGGGCTTGCTGAAGTATACATAACTTGAATTCAAAATCTCTTTAAAAAATTGTGTCTATCAACTCCACGTGTCTTAGAATCAAGAGGGGGGGGGGGGGGCGGGTTACGGAAGATTACAAAATTTAAATTCAACCTTAACGATTTGGTAAAGATCATTAGTGTCAACTCCACGTGTCTTAGAATCAAAAATGTCTTTTTAAATACTATTTAGATCATGTTAGACCCCGCGCCGTGTCTTAGAATCAAAAATGTCTTTTTAAATACTATTTAGATCATGTTAGACCCCGCGCCGTTCGGAGAGCGGGGTGTACGGAAGTATGCCAAACTTAAATTCAACCTTAAAGGTTAGTGTCAACTCCGCGTGTCTTAGAATCAAAAATGTCTTTTTAAATACTATTTAGATCATGTTAGACCCCGCGCCGTTCGGAGAGCGGGGTTTACGACGGAAGTATGCCAAACTTAAATTCAACCTTAAAGGTTTGGTAAAGTTCATTAGTGTCAACTCCGCGTGTCTTAGAATCAAAAATGTCTTTTTAAATACTATTTAGATCATGTTAGACCCCGCGCCGTTCGGAGAGCGGGGTTTACGGAAGTATGCCAAACTTAAATTCAACCTTAAAGGTTTGGTAAAGAGTCATTAGTGTCAACTCCGCGTGTCTTAGAATCAAAAATGTCTTTTTAAATACTATTTAGATCATGTTAGACCCCGCGCCGTTCGGAGAGCGGGGTTTACGGAAGTATGCCAAACTTAAATTCAACCTTAAAGGTTTGGTAAAGTTCATTAGTGTCAACTCCGCGTGTCTTAGAATCAAAAATGTCTTTTTAAATACTATTTAGATCATGTTAGACCCCGCGCCGTTCGGAGAGCGGGGTTTACGACGGAAGTATGCCAAACTTAAATTCATCCTTAAAGGTTTGGTAAAGTTCATTAGTGTCAACTCCGCGTGTCTTAGAATCAAAAATGTCTTTTTAAATACTATTTAGATCATGTTAGACCCCGCGCCGTTCGGAGAGCGGGGTTTACGGAAGTATGCCAAACTTAAATTCAACCTTAAAGGTTTAGTAAAGTTCATTAGTGTCAACTCCGCGTGTCTTAGAATCAAAAATGTCTTTTTAAATACTATTTAGATCATGTTAGACCCCGCGCCGCTCGGAGAGCGGGGTTTACGGAAGTATGCAAAACTTACATTCAAAATCTTTTTTTGTTCTCATTAGAGCGTAATACGTTTAAAATTATATTTTTGATATTTAGAAAAAAAGTTTTTTTCCGAATTTTGTTCCTAGTAGCGAAAATTAGACCCTCATATTTTGGTCATTTCGATAAATATACATGTTAAACTTTAAATCGTTTAAAGCAATCATCTATGTCTATGGCACGTGTCCGAGAAGCGCCAATGTCGCACAATCTTGTATTAAAAGACAGTGGGGTGGAGAAGATGTGCTTTTATACACAGCTCTATGGAATAACATTTACATTATCGTCGATATCTCGGAAAGAAAATCATTAATCAAAATGATATTTTTTCAAATTAACTATTTTGGGTAGGGAATATGCGGTTTTCTTCTTTAAAAAAAAAAAAAGGATAAAAAAACTAGATAATGACTTTATTTGGTTAGTCTACAATGAACATATTGCCTATTTTGGTTACAACCAATCTTTCCCATTAATGAGAACTTTTATAATCAACACACACACGCACATCCCTCACCCATGTGGAAACCACTTCACCATATTCCGGGTCATTTCGGTGTATTTACTTTTCGCTCGTTGAGTCTATACAGCAATTACGCAATCAAATAAACACTGCCGACAATTCGAGTGTATCGAGGCACCATTAGCAGGAGTACTCTGAATGCGGTATTGTTATGTTAATGAAGAGGTCAGCGGGAAGTATGAAGGAAGGTGAACAGTGCGTGACGCCTCCACTGATGGCTTTAGATTCGGCACTGCAAGACATGCTTTATCGGTATAATCGTATTGCCTATGTTTTGTGTATGCTTTACGACGTTTTGTGAATCAGCTATAGGCCTTTAACATGTTTAATGGTGTTGGCTGTGGATTATGTTTTCCTTTGATATAATTATTATGTCTTCTGAAGAACAGTCTTCATCGATAGAGCCTCAGGTTCAGGCAAGTACTATTTAGTATCATATCTGTGTGTTTTTTCGAGTATGGCTAAACAAGTCATAGGCAGTGTTCTATCTTACTTTTATAAAAAGTGGGACGATGACTATTCAATGGCGTATGTTTTCCAGATAAAGATGGCTGCCTATATCTTATTCAAGTTTAAATACATTGGTATTCGGAATATATATGAGTTTGACCTGAGATGTATAATCGTCTTAATAGGGCAGAAGGTCATAGCATGGACTTTATAAGTCCATGGTATTATTATGATGAATAATTTTCTGAGGAATTTGCGTCTGATGACAGTGATTATCATTAAGATGAGAACTTTATTCACAATTGTGTAAGCCAGAGCTGCTAGAGAAAGATAGGGAGGTAAGACTGGTAAACAGTTTACAGTTTAAGCTTTGAGCTTATTTAGTGTTTTTTGTTTCTGACAACCTTTTTCGAGGCTTTATCCCACAGAATAAGTACCAGTTTAGCCACATAAGTTTTCGGTACCAGGCTCCACAGGCACTTGGGATGCCGTAAATCTGGGGTTGGAGATGAGATTGTATACTACCGACTAAACAAGTGGGTTTGCCTGGGAGGCATAAAATATCCAGACAATACAGGTATGTGATACTTTACAGATTTTATTCTCAAGCTTGTGTGTTTATTTTCGTGAAGTGTAAAAGTTTTACACTACATCTCTTGACATTTAATAAGTGTTATTATACTGTCTCTAGTTTTTTATGCTATCACAAATCAATATGTATTGTGAGTGGAGTATTATAGTTAATTTTAATCTTGGTACCAATCGATGTAACATGATATGTTATTTATTCTGCTGATACAGATTAAAACGTGTATTACGACACAGGTGTCTCTACCTGCCTAGTTATATTGTAATGGTGTACATGACTCGGCGGATTATCACTGGGCTTGAATGCCAGATCACTCAGAGGACATAGTACACGATTTATACGTTAGCGATTTTTATCTGTGTATTGTTTATGAATGAACAGGGGTATTTAGCTCCTATGATTGAAATCAGTGTACGACTTTTGAGTCTCCACAGGCGCAGGCACTAACCGGAGGTGCTATTGTTATCGAATGGGTACAATTTACCTTTTGTTCCTACCACCTGTGTTTGAAGAACTTTAAATCTTCATTTTAATCATAATTGATTTTGTTTCAGAGATAATTGAGTGTATTCTCAGAATTATCCACAGCATGCACCTTTGTCGGTTTCCTTTCAAGATTCAGGAACCCGGGTTCAAGTATATATTTTATAAGTTCTTATGGAATAAATTTGTTTTTCCTTTGACGATTAGCGTGAAGGTAGGCTTATAGAGCTTTTCCACGAAGGGATTCTTGTGTTCCTTCGACCAAGTCCATGCTTCGACTTATATCAGCATATCATCATATTGATATCACACTGCATACTTATGAGTTGAGTTGGATTTTTTTTTAAAGATGGTATTTGATATGTTTGTATAGTTTTGCCCTGTATATTTTTATTCAGTGTATGCGATCATGGATCAAGACTGGTGATACAAAGGTACCGTATTATTATACGAAGGGTCCTACACTCAAACGATGGGTAGATAAGAAACAACACGAGGAGTGTAATCTGAATCTGCAGTATTTATAGCAGACCCGATAGCTGCTGGAGTAGAGCCAATAGAATATCTGTTTGTTTGGTAATAGATTGGTTTGGGATATACATGGGATGCGACATCAGGTTACTTGGTAGTTACAGGATGAAAGTCATGTTTTAATTTGTATTGTTTCTATTCTAGATCGGATGCATACCTCCAATCATGGTCATAGCAGGCTAGATGTCTATAGTTTACAGGCTATTTAACATGTATAATGCCTCTGTATGTTTATCCCATCATTGCCAACTGAGTATATTTATCCATCATGAGAGTGGCACTGGGATAAGGTATTTAGATTACTGCAGACAGTGGTATTATTGATAATAATTATATTCTTTTGAGAAGAGATTATCGTATATTTGAATAACCGAATGGTATTGTATACCACATTTCTTATGCATTCAAATGCAAGTGGAGTTTGGTTAAATTCAATACATCACATTGAACATGTCACGTGAGTCGTAGGAAACAGGTAAAGGCTCCACATGAAGAGAGTTGAAAGAGTGTTCCTAGCTTTAGAAGTATTTCTGCCAGAGTTTTTTAAGGAAATGTGAACTGTTCACAGATAATAAAGGCATAGTCTCAATCGTGAGTAAGGGTAGTATGATACATTTCTATTGTGCATGTCATGTCTCACTGGAGTCTTAATAATATAGACTTTGATCCTGACAGTCAGAATTGTATCCACTGAGCTTGATAGTTCAGTAGCCACGGGGCTCTATATATTATCGTAGCTATACTGGACTTGACGATTTGGAATAATCTGCCATCGCTCATGGTTTTGATTTTTGGTTATATTTATATGGTTTGATAATTGCCATAGCCACTGGGTTTATAGACTGTTTTTAGTCTTCAGTGGATCCACGAGATGATAATACTTAAGTATATTGATTTTTGACGATTGGGGTGTATCTTGACAATTCTTTCAATTGGTCGTATTTTGGGGTTCTATGATTCAGTTCGAAGATTTCTTTTATACCAACTAGCCAAATAAATGTTGGTGCGCATGTTCAGATCATGCGGATGCATTTACGATTAGCCAGGCTGGGGCCATAGTTGAGTTGTTCCCCCATATGTTTCTAGTTCCTAGACATATTTATCTTTTAAGCACGTCAAACTGTATGTTGGTCTTATGAGTTCTCAGATTTCTGATCCTCCTTGTTTTTCGTGCATGGGAGAAATCACACATCTATCTTTGGATCTTAGATGATAAGTGATTAGGACATGTATGTGTCAGGATATAATAATGCTTGTCTGTGAGCACTATTATAAGTTCGTGTTCTAGCGGCAGAACTTTTCTTGGAGTTGTAAATCCACTGGGTGTGCTCCCAAGTGTATAAGTCATGTCTTACTGGAGACTTAGACTTCAATTCTGACAGTCAGAATTTTAGCCACTGGGTTCGATAATTTTGAAGTAGCCGCGGGGCTAGATAAATTGTCGTATGCACTGGGCTTGACGATGGTATAGCCACAGGGCTAGATGATCTGCCATTAAAGCCGATGTGCTTGATTATTTGGTGCAGCCACATGGCCAGAGTATTTGCCGTAGCTACTGAGTTTTTAGACTGTATATACATGATATGTCTTATGATATTAATTTCATTATTTTAGGTATCTTTATTGTACAGGGATGTAGAGTATTTTCCTACCATGTGGAAAATTAGCCACGATGTTCAAGCAAGGTACTTTATCCATCTATATTATAATAACGATGTTTTTGACTCCTATCTGTCTATCGATTCAGCATTTTATGCTATCAAGTTGCACTTTGACTGTTGCCCACCTGTGGCAGACAACCCGTGTGACATGAAATTACTCATCGGTGGTTTGCTATAAGAAGTACTAGCTAAATCGGTAAGGTAGAAAGAATCTTACAGCCGATATGCTTCACATAGTATTGGAGAAGTTTGTGATTATCGTATGCATAGTAGAATGTGTGCATATATTTGCTACTAATTTCTTACGCCGGTTTTTCATCCGTTAAGAATAATATGAGGATTTTTCTTACAGTAGATGTGTGGTGTTCAGCTGTATTCACATCATGCTTATTATTGTTAGACAAGTATAACAGTTCAGTGTTTAGAAGGGGCATGGATGATAGTAGCTGCCTCTGGTTATACCACTTGTCCAGTTTTTATAATACCAATGGAATATTTATCCCTTGCTAAACTAGATATGAGTTCTGATGATTGTCTCCAGACAGGTCACGTTTTGTTGTTGTTGTTTGGGTTTTTTTAAATGTGTACCCGGCTTTATGTACCCAGGAGTCTCATACCATGCATACAGTAGATGCCGTGATAATTTTACATTTTCCCCTAGAATTATTGGATTGTTTCAACATTTTTGGACTTTATAGTTTGAGTTCTGGTGGAGCATCAGCAGAAGCTGCTGTAATAGTTCCATACGGTTTACTTAAGAAGCATGGTATATGGCAAACATATATCCGAGGATAGGTATGTTAATGAGGAACTTATTCATCAACTTATAGGTGATTCATGGACTCTCAGTATCATGTTAGTGTCCTGCATGAAACATGATATATATAATTGTTATTCTCTTCACATCATAGGTGTGTATGATTGGTATGCCAATGGTTAACATTTTGATGTTTCCTTACATGTACATGTAAAAGTAATATTTAGTGATCTGGTGTCACTTTTTTGTTTACAGAAATACATCAGTATTGATAATGCATAATTCTCAAACGATACTTGTATTGCCCGTTCTTTGATATCTGATTAGGGGTTAGCGGAGGCTATGTGCCCGTCGTCTAAGAGCCGTGCGCCCCAAATAGTGTATTTGATTAATGTGTTTCTTTCAGGAGGACGAGAATAGCGGGATAGGAAAATTCTTATTTGCGGTTGAGCTAGCGAATTAGAAAATAATTGTATTTCCTATCATTAGCAGGAGTACTCTGAATGCGGTACTGTTATGTTAATGAAGAGGTCAGCGGGAAGTATGAAGGAAGGTGAACAGTGCGTGACGCCTCCACTGATGGCTTTAGATTCGGCACTGCAAGACATGCTTTATCGGTATAATCCGGACCTGTTCACTTAAAGAGAGGGGAGGTATGTTGATTTAATGAGAGAAATGTTTTAGAAACATGTTTGAGTAAACTTTACTTGGAACTAATTATTTAATACTAGCCATGTCGTTTCAGAGAAGATAAGACGTCTGGCATAGGATGATGTTACACAAGACGGAGTCTGATAACCTAGTTGGAAGGATGAGGAAGATCCATTTGCAGAGAGATGCAGAAGAGACTTATAGAACTGAGAAGATTCCTTTGGCAATGAAGAATAGTTAGCGCAGGATTTTGATTCAGGAGAGATACAGAGAAAAGGTGAAGGGAATGAAGGTCGGGAGGAGAGTGGGTAAGTTTGGAATTATATTTTGTTGTCTATCCACGTCTGCTATGTGCCCGTCGTCGTCTAAGAGCCGTGCGCCCCAAATAGTGTATTTGATTAATGTGTTTCTTTCAGGAGGACGAATAGCGGGATAGGAAAATTCTTATTTGCGGTTGAGCTAGCGAATTAGAAAATAATCGTATAGAGTGCGCTATACTGTGAACCAAATCTCAACAATTGGCAGATCTGTTTCATTCCCCTGTAACACCGTTTAATAAAAATCCGTGACGTTTCCAATTCGCATTTTCAACGCACGTATAAGACCGTATTATTGTTGGTTTCTTACTGTACGTAGAGAAGACTTTAACACATCTTGTTACATTTCGTCGCCTTAGTTCTGGCACTTTATTAAAATAAAGGATGCTCCAAATAATACATAATGTTACGATGAAAACGACGAGAAATATTACGACATGACTGCATGCAGTCAACGAATATACACGAGACAAGAGATTGAGAATCTCTTCCCAAGCCCGCACGTCAATTCAGCGCTCAGCTATGATTGGTTCATGGTTATTCACATCTGAGCGCTGATTGGCTCAAATCAACATAAAAGATACAAAGTCAAACTACCAACACTGGACCATAGCATTATTCATGTAGGGGTGTTTTTACATCCCATATTACTATCTTTCTTTGAAGGTGTCCTCACCGTTTACCTATAAATTATATTTATCTATTATATAGCATAGTTGTATACAATGTTGACACATACAGGGTGTATCAAACAAATTAGGACTCTGTTGTATGACGGTGTAATTCTTATTATAATCATTGGACCATGACCAATTTAGTCTCAATGTAAAGCCCAGTTAATTATCATGATATCCTGAAAATATGAGATCAATCCGATGAAAAATAAGAAAACTAGCGTACTTTGTGTAAACCATGTCATTTATTGGTTTGTACAATGGGAATTCACACAGTACAGTCGAGTAACATTAAACTGCTTGATTTGTAACTCAATGAACCATCCACAGTGGGTTCGAGAACTGTTTAACACAACTTTTTTAATTTGCACAGAATATGCACTGCATCTATTTTGCGGATATTTTTAGCCAGTATTGATTTGTGCCAGAATTAAATGGATTACCAAACTAAAATGTGCTATTGACTGATAGATTATTTACTATGTTGACAATTATTATAACGTATTGAAACGTAAACCATGTTATTTACTGGTCTGTACATGTAGATCCCATTGTACAAACCAGTAGTTGACATGGTTTAAGCAAAGTACGCTAGTTTTCTTATTTTGCATCGGATTGATCTTATATTTTCAGGATATCATAATAATTAATTGGGCTTTACATTGAGACTGAATTGGTCATGGTCCAATGATTATAATTAAGAATTACACCGTCATGAAACAGAGTCCTAATTTTTTTGATACACCCTGTATAACCTTTACCATAACAATCATCAGATTCAACATAAACAGTCATCAGATGAGAATATTCCATATTCCAGTCTCAAATCCAATAATTTATCAAATTAAATTTTAAACACACACACAAAATATTATCTTAAATAATCAACTTATACAATGTTTACCACATCTTAAATAAATAATACATTATAATAAACATACCATTTGTCAACATTGACCACTCAAAACTTGAGGTGAACATCATTTGTAGAAAACATTGATATTCATCAAGATTGTTACTCGAACTATGATGCTTCAAGACTACAGGCTGTCCCAAAATGATTAGTACCCATCGATACCCAAAGTTCAATCAATTTTGTCATCATCAAAATCGATGAGATTAGGTCAGTTGTTTTGACATTATCTGTGCCATACTGTACTATTTTATTACAATTTTAGATCATGAATATCGGATTTATCAAACTCAAGATACACTCCATTATGTAAAACATGGTGATTTCACCTTTTTGACAAAGTGCTAAAAAATGTGTGTGCTATTACAGCTTGTTTGAAAGAAACTTGTGTATTCTCATAATCTCTTGTCTACTCAATATAAACTTGTGTGTCTTTCTGTTGTAAATGTTATTAGTTATGGGTGTTCAAATCATTAATAATTCTTCTCCTTAATTCAATTTAACGAGTAAAAGAAGTTTGTCACACTTGAGTGACCCCATGCACAGTGTCGTGCGCAGGATATTGTGAGCAGAGGGGCCACCTGGCCATAAATGAAATTCCCCCGACTGTATAAAAATAGAGATACCGTAAAGTGCGGGCGTAGCTCGCACCGCGAGCGGCTTGCCGCGAAGCTCTAACGGGTGGGGTCCAGCGGCCCGCTCCGCATTAGGGCCCTTGGCGGGGGTGCAGGGGTAGTGGCCCCTGATAGCTCATGGGTTTTAGCGGTTAAAAAACCTATGAAACCCGTTTCAGGGGGTAAATTTCAGTATAATTTTGTGATGAATTCTTGTCAAATTTGTACTTTTTCCACCATAGATTCAATACTTCAACATATTGAAGGTGGGGGTGAGAAATGAAATTGAACAGACAAGATTTTTTGGAGTAAAGAACTGCGCGCGTAGCGCTCGAACATTTTCAAATTTACACTTGTTTTTGCACGATTGAGCTACATTTTGGCTCTAAACAAGCTTGTAGCAAAGAATATTGCATTTTGGGAAGACATATGCGCGCGAGTAGCGCGCTAAATTTTTTCATCTGTATTTCTTCTCAATTCCCCCGACTTGCCTAAGTTTCCCCCGACTGACTCAATATTGGGGGGCCGCGCCCCCCCCCCCCCCCCCCCCTTTGCGCACGCCACTGCCCATGCATTATTTTATTTGACAAGTGATTAGGGACTTCTAAATGAAGTGATATTTGGTGAATCACCATTGGCTTAGATTTCATTTTCACATTGGAGAATGGATTTAGTAAGGTTAAAAACTAAGGGACTATATCATTTCTACCAAGTTTGTAGGAAATTTCATCCCAAATATGAAAAAGAAGTCTTAGCCACAGTTAGCCACTGCTTATTACCCATGACCACGTCTTTACCTGTTTAAATGTTTAGCCTCAAAACTAGCTCATTATAGAAACAAAGCTTCGGGTCGCTCATGCGTGACGATCCATTTTTACTCTTCAAATTGAATTAAGATGAAGAAGTATTAATGGTTTGAACAACAATATGATACAACGGCAGTTTAAATAGAAAGGAACCAAAGACATTAGCAGACAAGAGATTAAGAGAATGTATTAGTTTTTTCAAACAAGCTGTTTAAAAACACTTTTTTTTGCACTTTGCCAAACAGGTGAAATCGCCATGTCTTACACAATGGAGTGTAACTTCATTGAAATAAGTCCGATATTCATGATCTACAATTCTAATGAAAGGGATAGCATAGCAAATATGATAATAAAACAACGGATCTAATCTCATTGATTTTGATGATGAAATTTGTTATTGAACTTTGGGCATCGATGGGTACTAATTATTTTGGGACAGCCTGTACATCGACAATGATTGCTAAAAAACAACATCACATCACAATTTTTTTATTTTTTTAAAAATCTTTTATTGTTTGTTACTATCATTTTACATGGTTTCATCATGTTTACATTTCATAATATCGATACATGTAAAACACATTTTCATATGCTTTTCAGCATGTTTACATTGCATATCAATTTACTTTCCAGCATTTTTATATGCTTTTCGGCATGTTTACATTCGTAATTTTCACATTTCATGTCAAATACATATTTTTCACATTTCATTGTTCATGCCTACAAATACATATGCTTTTCACATTTTCATATGCTTTTCAGCATGTTTTCCTTGCATATCATGTATAGCACAATTTCATATGCTTTTCAAGCATGTTTACATTGCATATCATTACATGTTTACACATTTTCATATGCTTTTCAGCCTTTTTACATTTTCATGTTTACATGTTTACATTCATGTTCACATCACATTTCACATGTTTACATTACATATCAGCATTTTTACATGTTCATGTTTACATTTTTCACATTTCACATGTTTACATTACTTGCCTGTCATATGCTTTTCAGCATGATTACATTGCCTATCATGTATAGCACATTTTCATATGCTTTTCAGCATGTTTGTATATGCTTTTCATTCACATAATTTTCATAGTTTCAATCGCATGTATAACACATTTTCATATGCTTTTCAGGTTTACATTGCATATCATTACATAACACATATGCATTTCGGCATATTTACATTCATGTTCACATAATTTTTACATTTCATGTTTACATTTCATGTTTACATTTCATGTTTACATTTCATGTTTACATTTCATGTTTACATTTCATGTTTACATTTCATGTTTACATTTCATGTTTACATTTCATGTTTACATTTCATGTTTACATTTCATGTTTACATTTCATGTTTACATTTCATGTTTACATTTCATGTTTACATTTCATGTTTACATTTCATGTTTACATTTCATGTTTACATTTCATGTTTACATTTCATGTTTACATTTCATGTTTACATTTCATGTTTACATTTCATATTAATTACATGTATAACACATTTTCATATGCTTTTCATCATGTTTACATTTTTGGCTTTTCAGCATGTTCATTTCAACATTACACGGTATATCATGTTTACAATACATAGCATCATGTTTAGATTGTTGTAAATCTTCTTTCATTTTTTAGATCAATTCTTCCAGAGTTTTCTAATTTTAAGTTCTAAATATAGTAAATCAGGATGTTTTCCATATCTGTACTTACTAATAGTTGATTTGGCAACACTAATACACGTATTGACGATATTAGTGTTCTTGTTATTATCATCATGGTAGCCAAACAATACATCTTTTTGCAATATATTTATGTCTAGATTATACTGTTGCAAAAGTATTCTTTCAGTCTCTTTCCATATTATTTTGATTTTCTTACAACTATAAAAGAAATGTTCAATGTAATCTATTTCGTTACAAGTTTCACAGATATCATTTTCTTCCTTCTTTATTTTCTTAAGAAATACTTTTGTTGGATAAATGTTGCTAATGATTTTCCAGTTCAATGTTTTATAGTCGTGGCTCTTTGATGTCTTGAACAAGTGTTTTCCAAATAATGGACCAATCGAAATTCATATTATCGAGCTTATTTTCCCAGAAATTTTGACATCTTGGTTTCAATGATATCTGTGATTGCATTGCTATTCTGTACAGTTTTGTTGTACATTTAGATAATTTAACAAAGGCTTCTCCATAATTAAAATTTACGTCATAGATATTGTTTAAAGAATCTGTAGATGTTTTCCACGTATGTGGCATTGCTTGTCTTAAAGCTATGTATTTCAACACAAAACTACCATCATTTTTAAAATGCAATTTCAGCTCCTCCATTGACTTAAATTCCCTATTTTGGTTATACAGATCTGAGACGTACATTATACCCTTCTTTGCCCATTCCTTAAACTATAATGTTTTACCTCTACTAGTTATACATTCATTATTCCAAATAACCTGATTTTCCCACGATTCTACTTGATCTATGTTCTGGGAACATTTTGTTAAAAACCAAGCCTTAATAAAATTACTATAGAACATGGGTAACTTATATATCTTTGACTTAAACAATTCGTTCATACTTTCTAAAGTACAGTTGCATTTTAAAATATTGAGACCCAAATATGTTTCGCTTAATAAATGTAGTGGAATCATTTTCCATGTGTCTGTTTCGGGAGACATCAGCTTTTTTAACCAAGAAATCTTTAGCGAATCTAAAAAATATTTAAAGTTCAGCATTTGTAGCCCACCATTTCCATAGTCATTGGATAAGGTCGCTCTCTTTACCTTTTCTGAGCCTCCCCATACAAATTTGAAAAATAAGATATTTATTCGGTTTATAAACACTTTAGGTAAGTCTGATATTGAACCTATATACGTAAATTTAGATGCCAAAAGACTTTTTACTATTTGTATTTTACCTACCATTGGCAGATTTCTCATCGTCCAAGACCTAATTGCCTTTTCTATTGAGTCCATTTTAGCTTCCCAGTTTACACACATCTCTTCTAATTTAATACACGGATTTACTACAACACCTAATATTTTTACATTATTGTTGGGATGAAACTTCCAATTTATACCTCCAACCCCTTGCTTTCTATGTTTTCTTGACCCCATCCAAAGTGCATCGCTCTTTGTTTTGTTTAGCTGTAATCCAGAAATAACTGTAAAATTATCAAGTACATTTATGACATTATATATAGACTTTTCATCCTTTACAAAAATAGTAGTATCATCCGCAAATTGTGTTATCTTTACCTCTTTGATACCCTGATCCACATAGGGTAATTCAATTCCTCTAATTTCACTTGATTGTCTTATTTTATTGGCCATGATTTAGCCGCTATGATAAACAATAATGGTGATAAATTACAACCTTGTCTAAGACCGTTTTCTTGTATAAAGAAGTTTGACATGTGACCATTATGAGATATACAACTTAGTGTATTATAAAACAAAGTAGTTATCCATTTTTCATGGATTCACCAAAGTTAAAACTTTCAATAGCATATGAAATAAAATCTCTTCTTATCGTGTCAAAAGCTTTACGAAAATCAATACAAATCATAGCACCTTCGATATTATTTTCATCGGTATATCTTAAGACATCTTCTATCAGTCGAGTACTTAATGCTGCTCCGCGCTTACATAGAAAACCGTTTTGATCTGAATTTATTATAGAGGGTAATATTTTATTTATTCTTGAAGCAAGTGTTTTTGCTGCAATTTTGTAGTCTATACAGGGTGTATCAAAAAAATTAGGACACTTTTTGATGATGGTTTAAATCCTTGTTAAATCACTGAAGCATGACCAATATTTATTTCAATGTAAAGTACAATCGATAAAGATAAAATCCTGAAAAGATGAGAAAAATCCATGATTAATTAAGGAAATTGTGACCTATTAGGCAAGGCAATCTATTTTGTAGTATGCACAATGGTCATTCACACAGTAACAGTAGAGTAATGAACGCGCACACTATTTATGCCAATTCTACTTCATGCGTTGAACCATCTACAGTGGGTTCGAGAACTTTTTTGATTTGCACAGAATATGCATGCATTGCGTCTGATTTGTGGATGATTTAGCCAGTATTGATTTGTGCCACAATTAAATGGATTACCAAACTAATCTTTGCTATTGACTGATAGACTATTTTCTATGTTCATAATGATTGTAACGTATTGAAACGTAAACCATGTTATTTACTGGTCTATACATGTAAATCCCATTGTACAAACCAGTAAATGACATGGTTTACGCAAATTATGCTAGTTTTCTTATTTTTCATCGGATTGATCTCATATTTTCGGGATATCATAATGATCAATTGGGCTTTACATTAAGACTAAATTAGTCATGGTCCAATGATTATAACAAGTATTGCACCTTCATGAAAAAGTGTCCTATTTTTTTTTGATACACCCTGTATTCAGAAGTGTGAGAGGTCTCCAATTGTCAAGATTGTTTCTCGGGAGTCCTTTCCTTTATGAATCAAAGAAATAATACCACGTTTCTGTGAAGATGAGAGTTCGTTATTTTCATATGCTTCATTGAAAGAATTAATGACCAATCGGCCTACAAGATTCCAGTGACACTTGTAAAATTCTGCTGTTAGACCATCATACCCGGGACTTTTATTGTTTGCCATTTTATCCAACGATAGTTTACACTCATCTGAAGCAAGTGGCCCCTCACATAATTCTTTATTACCCTGGGATAACCTTTTCATGTTTATATCTTTAACGAAAGTTTCATAGGTATGTTTTGAACTTGTACCTGTTTTTTTTTATATATATTCTCGTAATATTGTACTTGCATCTTATTGTACTTGCATCTTGTTTTTTCACAACATTCCCATTATTGTCAATCAAATCGGTTACTGATTTGTTGCAAATATTTCTTTTTTCTAGGTTCATAAAATATTTAGAACATTTTTCACCTTCTTCTGCCCACAGCTTCTGATGATTAAACCTTTCATGTAGTGATGATAAAGTAACTCATATTCCAGTTTTATTTTTTCATATTGTTCTGCAAAATTAATATTTTTGGGATCTGATACGATGTTTTCAAAAGCAATTTTCATGCATTTTTCAAGATTGCACATTTTTAATTCATTTTCTTTTTTGCTCCCTTTTGCAAACTCTACTGAAAACGTTCTAATTTTGTTTTTGCATATATCCCATAGTTGCCTTGCATTAAGAATATCTTTAAATTCCTTTGTCGTTTCATTAATGAGATTTTCAATCCCTTCATTATAATTTTCTTTTTGTAGTAGGCTATTGTTCAATTTCCAGTATCCGGGACCTTTTTCTTGTTTTTGTATCTGTAATTTCATTTCTACAGCCATATGATCGGAACCATATCCTGGAATAATTTCAATATTCTTTACAAAATTTTACAGTACAGAAGGTATAAACCAATAATCTAAAGTTGATTTGACCTTAGACGACCTTCTACTCCACGTAAAACGTTTGTTATTTCCATGTTTTTTACGCCAAATATCTACTAGACTGAAGTTATTGAGTATTTCCTCTATTTTACTGATACACCCCGCTGCATATTGTGTATTAGTACATCCACCTAATTTATCAAGAATTGGATTAAGCACAGTGTTAAAATCACCATCTAATAGGTTTATACTATTTATACCGTGATCCAAGATACTTTGTTTCAGAAACTCAAAAAAACTTTTTCGGTCTTTAATCTCATTTGGAGCGTACACATTCCAAATGTTAATAGTTTCCTGTTCTATTTCTACTTTTACTCCTAGTAGTCTCCCTTCTTTGTCTGTAAAGAACTGTTGTCCCTCAATATTTCTCTGTGGGTTAATAAGAATTAATAACAATCAATTATTTGTGACTACTCACAAATGTTATTTATGGAAGAATATCAATGGAAAATTGACATATTTTATGACCATGTTTAATAGTTGTTCTTTGCAATGTATCACATGGGTAAGCTTATTTCTTTTGGTCCAAAACATTCCCATTTCAACACTACATGTAAGTGTTAAGAAATCAAACAAGAAATATAGTAAATATCTCAATTTGAAATTGTCTCCACCATTTTTATATTCATCAACAAACTGTGAACATAATTGTATTTTATAGCACAAGAATATTTGTAGGAACTGCCTCATTTTCTGCAATGCATGTATATAGATACATTATACAAATCATGACATACAGAGTTACAACTGTAATATACCTCATTCTACCACGTAACACTGAAGAGATTCATAATGTATATTCATACTTTTATAGAGAGAAAAAAAAATCAATGTGAATCATTGTGAATCATTATTAATACAATAGCAGCACCGAGAAGCGCTGGCTTTATCGTATCTCATACACAATATGACTGTAGTATAAACCCTTACAATGTTAATTCATACACATTTCAAATGACCATGGAAGTATCCAAGTTACATAAAACCAAAGGATCAAACATATTGTTTCATCCTATATTTTCAATTTCTGCAATGTACACAATACAAAATGAAATTTAAAAATAAAATTCAAGTTACGACGGATTTGTCGCTTTTATTTCTGAACGACATACAAATAAAATGACGCGTTCCCCATCTCACTTTACAGCGTAAAAATTCTCATCAACTTTGAAGGCATATTAGTACAAAAACTCTCAGCAAACGAAAGGAAATTGAATTCTCGACGATTTGAAGGCATATTTTCGCAACACTCTCATCACTTTACATTAAAGGTATATTATGTGATCTTTCCAGGGAACGCCCTCAACATAAAAAAAAAATAGAAAGCAGATTTTCTTGCAGATTTACATTTCTGATCATAAATCATGCATACATTCCAAGTTACAGGGCGATATGATTCTTAATTACTTCAAAATCATGGTTTTAGAGTGAAAATAAACTGTCAGAATCCCGACAGTTTATATTTTTCACTCTAAATTCACTCTAAAACCATGATTTTTAGGTAATTAGGAATCGTATCGCTCTGTAACTTGGAATGTATGTATGATTTATGATCGGAAATGTAAATCTGCAAGAGAATCTACTTTCTAAAAAAAAATCATGAATAGAGGGCGCTCTCTGGAAAAGATCACATAATATGCCTTTAAGGGGGATGTGGACTCTCAGGTACAGCCTCCGTAAAACTGCCGTTACTTCTTCAATATTCATTTAATCTTTATAAACATATACCGATTTTTGCACGAAAGGGTTCAATTAATCCAACCATGATAATGAAATTGACCATTTTGGAAAATATTTATAAAAATCACGTTTTTGGACCCATTTTTGGTTTGGAAAAGATAACTCAAAATATATTTTGTTACATTTTGTCATACTAGTTTTATGATAATCCTGATAACATTCCCCAGGAGCGTTGTTTTTATTTATTTTTAATATCTCATTTATTTTTTGAGTTATAGACCAAAAAGTGCCAAAAAATGTGATTTTTCATGATTTTGGCGGTAAAAAAACACCCCTTTGCCCTGAAATTATATTTGCATGTTTGCGGATACAGGAATTCATGTTGAACAAAACGAAAGCAAACGAAGCCCTGTAAAGGTAGATTCTTTTGTTTTGTGATTTTGTAAATGTTGTTACTTTATATTTTTATAGTGTTATATATATCCATGTAAAGCTGATGTGTTCATCTTTACAATGATACCAAATTTGAAGCAATCCCTTGCTCCATCCAGTGCCCAGCTACTTGCTTGAGAACATGGGGAGGTCACAATCTGAATGTGCCAACATCAACACTATTTCGTGCTTAAAATATCATATTTGTCGGTTGTTCAATGAAGTAGTGTTACATTGACCACTAGTGTAGGCCTATGTAGTGTGTTGATCTATTGATTTTAAGCACAAAATAGTGTTGATTTTGACACTTTCAGATTGCGACCTCCCCAAGTTCTCAAGCATGTGGCTGAGCACTGGAACAAGGGATTGCTTCAAATTGGATATCATTGTAAAGATGAATACATCAGCTTTTAAATGATTATTACACCAAATGAACATATCCCGAGATATTTGAACAAATTGTGATTGAAAAAGATTTACACACTTTTTTTGAGCAGTTTGTATTTGTAGTAGTACAAATTATGGTCTAAATAAATAAAGGGTTCAACAAAAGAAAGTATGCCACTTTGTTTATGTCATTTTGAGTAATTTTCAATTTGTTTTTGACCATAACAGGCTAGATAGGCATTTAGATGAATCTTTTAGGCATAATTTGATACAAAATTTGCCCCCTAACAACAAAGATAAACCATGATTAGCACCATTTAAAGGAAAATATCCCATTTTCAAAAGTCGCATTTCCAATACACAGCACGAGAAGATTTGGTTAATCTGTCCATGTTCTCCCCATCCATTAACATTCCTTTACATTCAAATCCTTCACCCATGCATCAGTTTACATTTGAATGAGCCCGCGCATTGAGGGATATGCGCGGTGATCAGTACGGGATAGATACGGCATGTGTGTGTTAACAATTGGCCCTTTCTTCTCGTGCTGTGTATTGGAAATGCGACTTTTGAAAATGGGATATTTTCCTTTAAATGGTGCTAATCATGGTTTATCTTTGTTGATAGGGGGCAAATTTGGTATCAAATTATGCATAAAAGATTCATCTAAATGCCTATCTAGCCTGTTTGGACAAAAACAAATTGAAAGTTACTCAAAATAACATAAACAAAGTGGTATACTTTCTTTTGTTGAACCCTTTAATATATAACCAGTATACAAATATCCGATATAAAGTTATTCAGTGGTAGGACAATCCTCTATTTTTTTAATCATATTTATATTATATCATTGCCATATAATTCCATTTTCAAAATGTCAAGATGATCATTGAAGTTAAAATGCATTAGAATACAATCAAAATATTATATGTCCTTTATGGGAAAGCTCAAAAGGGTTTCTTTCATTCGACCTTATTTATTTATTTATTTATTCATGGTATACAAATGCCAGCAAAACAGCACAGCTGATGACACTGGCTTACAAGTTACATATCATACATAGTAAAAATACAGAAATATATATATATATATACATAATATTATAAACAGCTAACATTGATTTAAAAGACGAATGACATATGGGATAGTTGAGTTGTAATATCTGCCAGTTCTTGTTTTTGGCTCCTGGTATTTTTTCTGGTTCCTGAGGGAATACGTTATTGCGTGTTTTGCAGGGAGCATATGTTGGTGGCGCTCAATTCGGAGCTTCTGGCCGAATTTCAAAACCAGTTGTTCCCGGCGGTCGCTAAGTTTATCAATACCTAATTCGAGGAGGGCAGTGTCATAGTGTGCGTACCTACTGCCCAGCATGAGTCGACAAGATCTTTTTTGCAGCATTTCAATATGCTTACTTTGCTCACGGGTGATGGATGGATGCCACACCGGGCAGGCATACTCGAGGAACGGTCTAACATAGGTTTGATACACGGCCAGAATGTCCTCAACTGGAGCACCAAATCCTCTAAGGGCATACAACAAAAATAACCTTCTTGATGCTCTGCTGATCATATCAGACCTTGAGTTTGGTGTAGCAATTCAGATTCTAAAATTTCAAAACGGCAATATTTTTCGCGCTTCGCGCGCATTCATCTAAGCATATCCTTTATAAATGTACATATTTACAACACCTTTCCCGTTTATTTTTCATTATTTGCTATTTTAGTCATTAAAAAATCTAACTTCGATAGGCCAGGGGGGGGGGGGGGTCATAAAATTATTTTGTATCGGATAGGGGGGGTTATAAATTTATTAACAACGGCCATTGACATATTTGTGACCCCCCCCCCCCCCCTGCCGAAGAAAATGATAGCCCCCTAAGGGCATACAACAAAAATAACCTTCTTGATGCTCTGCTGATCATATCAGACCTTGAGTTAACTTCGAAGCTACCGCATAGGTCTATCGCTATAATACGTCTCGAGGCTAAATTTGTCGTCTGGTCAGACACTCTAGGTAAGCAGTATATTTTTGTAAACTGGAGAATAACTTTTCTCGAGTCTAGTGGCTGTCTGAACAGACCTGTTGCCAGAAGTTCTAAAAGCTGTAATGTAAATAACCAGTGTTTATTTTAAACAAACATCATTGGTTGAATAAAAAATTCCTTTAGAAGGAAAGGGGCCGGCGCTCAAATAAATAATAACAGTATAGCCTTGAAGGGTATACCCGGGGTATATAATGACTGGTGTTTTTATAGCAGATGAGCAGTGATTATAAATAATGATAATCCTACTATAAATCTGGAAACGGTGTGTTTGTTTGTGTGGGGGTGTGTGTGTTTATTTGTTATCCTTATTTCTCCGTTAGTTGTGATCAAAGTGGCGCCTAATTTGCATGAAAGATAGAGGAAATAACGGGAAGGGTGTTAAAGTTTATTCCACTGAAATTGGTTAACAATTGGCTCCAAAAACAGCAAAAAAACTCTCAGATTTGTCTCATAAATGCCACTAGAATTGAACAACATTTTGCGTTGCGCAACCTGATTGGGGGGGGGGGGGGGGTTGTAGGGGTTTATAATGCCTTTAGAAGGGATATGGTTATAAATAAACCTGGTTTGGGGGTGTTGTAGGGGGTTTATGTGGTTTCAGAAGTAGGTAGTGGTATAACCAGGAGGTTTATGTGGTTTCAGAGGTAGGTAATGTGGCATAACCATCTAGCGGAGACCCGAGCGTAGCGAGTGTACGCCGCTAGTAATAATGATACATGGGACTTATTAAGCGCCTTACGATGTAAACAGCCTCAAGGCGCCGCATAAAAAGATCTTAAAAAACTAAAGAAAATCATTAAAACTACAAGTTAGTACAACAGGACATATCCTAAAAATATACAATCAATATAACTATTATACATACTAACATAAACCAAATCAGATAATCAATACAAATATATAACTTAGTTAAATACATTTAAAGCGTGTCCCAAAAAACTGGGTCCAAATTCTGCAGAGGATGTAAGTTACAACCTCTGCAGATAGTAGAAAACGTATAGCTCCTTCGTATTTAAGGATATTAAGGTAAATATACCTGACTTTATTTGGTGAAAATGTGAGACCAATCAAATCTTAACTTTCTGAAATACAAAGCTTTAAATAGAGCGTGGTTAGAACCCGTTTTGTCCAATTTAGCAGTAAACCACCTTATGCCTGCATCTGCGTTGTGTGCAAGTTTTCCCTGCATCATGTGCATGGTGTTTATTCTCCGAAATGTCCTGTTTGGTAGAAAAGTGTTAAATTATAGGTATTCTGGATTAATATTAAATATTAGAAATACCCATTGCAGTAACCTATTTGTGGAAAATATACAAAAACAGATCAACTGATACCATGATACCATGCCTGGAAATAGCACCCGCCCCCTGCCCATAGCCACCCATAGCGGGTAATTTTTGTGTCGGGGAAAAAGTACCCTGGCGACAGACTGGCGGGTAAACAATTTCAAACTCACGGTGTAAGTGTGAGAGTTATACTGGCTGGTCGGGCAGGTATTTTTGTGAGTTACCTGCCCGATCCTGACTGGCTGGTTGTAACAAATCTGAAGTTCCAGCCTTGCCTCTAATTCCTTTGATGACTGACTTAACGGAAGGTTTCCAATTTGAAGAAATGGTTCTTGAACTGCTTCAAAGATGGCAGTGTCTCAGAAGGTTAAATCATAGGTATTTACACTTTTTATCCCCCTTATGACGAAGATTTTCCTGAGTAAGTCATTGTTATAAAGTCAAAGGCAAAACTTTAATGACGTCATTAATTTTACCAAATAATGTCAGATATATTTGCTGTTATAATCCCAAACATAAAGCAGCTATGTTTCCCATAGTTTAAGTTATAAGCTCTGCAAGTTTTGGACACAGTTTTTTTGAACACGCTGTAAGAAGATTAAAACGGTCGGAAACACGAAATATATACTATCAGTAACAACTACCACAATTTGAGCAGCCAACAACGTGGCAAACTCGGATGAAAAAGACATATTTAAAACCAGTAATATACACATAAGTTTTTTAAAAAATTGCACATATACATGCCATAATTTTTACTCCAGAAGAACAAAATACATAGACTATAAGAAATTATAATTTCATACTGACATGACTGAGATGATGAACGAATATCTAACAAAATGTATTAAACAAATGAGTTTTAAGTCCTTTTTTAAATGAATTGAAATTGGATGTTGCACGAAGCTTGGAAGGCAACATGTTCATGATGTTCCACACTTTTGGTGCTGCTGCGGTAAAAGATCTTTAACCATAAAACTTGGTATTACAAATCTTTGGTCCACGGTATACAAAGGCAAACTACTGAAGCCGATCTTAGGGTACGCCTTGGCTTATACACCTCAATAAGCTCACTAATACATGTATATCTGGGAGCCAAACCGTAAAGTGCTTTATAATAATGTAAGCAATGCGGTACACAATCCGCTGTTGCACGGGAAGCCGATGGAGGTCCCCAAGAACTGGCTTCATACAGTGGCGTATCTGGGATTTTTTCCAGGGGGGGGGGGGGGGGGGGGGGGGCAAAGGATATTTTTTCCTGGTGAACACCAGTTCGACCCGACAGAAATGTTTGTAAAAGGTTGCCCCAAACTTTTTCCCAGTCAGTCACCGTAAGTGGGGGGGGGGGGGGGGGGGGGGGAGGACAAAAAATTTCGCACGGTCACAAAAAAATCGCCCTTCCCCCCCCATTTTTCCTGGTGGGTAGGTTTGAATTTCCTGCTGAGCACCTTCAGGGGGGGGGGGCACTGTGCCCCCCCTGCCCCCCGGCTGTTACGCCACTGGCTTCATATGTTCATACTTTCTACATTTTATAACGAGACGGGCCGCAGAATTCTGCACTCTCTGAAACTTAACAATTTCGTTATTTTGAAGTCCATAAAATAGCGTTGCATGAGTCCAATCGCGATGATACAAATGCATGTGCCAACCTCTCGACAGAAGACTTGTCCAGATATATACTGACTTTTTACCGATTAAGATGAATTGGTAACTGTCGCTCAGTACTCATTGTTGCCGTTAGTCCCGCTCTCCGCTGTCGTTGTCCGGATCCCGTTGCCATTTTCTGATGCCTAGGCCTATCCCACTGCCGATATCCCGCTAGCGATATCCCGCTCTGCGTAAAATCTTTCACCGTAGCATCTAACATCGGATAAGCATTTAGAATTACTTTTACGTACTTCTGATACTAGGTCCTCTAGACAAGTCCTTGTACAGTTGTAGTTTACAAGATTCTGATATGATAATCGCTCTTGGAGTCCCTTGATTAGTCCCGTCTCTATATCGGTACCAAGTCTCCACTATTTGGTGTATGAATTGAAAAGAATCGGAAAAATAGACAGTAAGAAATCTATGATGAAACGAAAGCGATGAGACAGACAATCATATTGATGAAAATGAAAGGTACATTGTACACGAGGCACGATAATGTCTTTGATAATATGAGAATAAACACGTGTAACAACG